>LRSR01001362.1:0-15228 GCA_001579985.1 Hypsibius dujardini | reverse complement strand
CCCATTTGTATTCATCAATAGGGATCTTATGTTGGATTTCAACAAACCTCAAATTTCAATGATAAACTGTTGTTTCTAAATGTGTTTTGAAATCACGGGACTACTGGAAATCAGACCCTCACACCTCCACAAATTTCAAAATGATCAGGGACAAGAGGCGAATTTTGGGTTCAATCTTGAAAAAAATGCATTTTGCCCCTTTGCCCACCCCCTGGCCCTACCGTGAAGGGTCCTGGTTCCGACCTGTAAGAACTCTAAAAGGGTCTTTGGATGGGTGGGATCCCGCAGGGGCTTCGATCCCTAGAGACGTGCAGGTTGAACTACGCCGGCATAAATAAATACGCCAAAACACGAAATGTTTATTATTTTGACTTCCGCTAGTCAGCTTAGGTTTTTGTCTGTTTTCCGCAAACCGCTGTTGTGCTTTCCGGGAGACCATTTTTGTGTCAATATTTTATATAAACATAGAATAGCATTAAAATACTCAGCTCGCAGGTGCTCATCGCTCATCAGCTACTGCTGGATCTGCTGCAGTGCGCCCTTTCCATGCCGGCTGACATTTTCAGCACGCTCTACCTCCGCCCGTTCTCCTCCCTGGGGTGTGCGGTGATGCGGGTGCCCTTTGTCTGGATCGAGTGCACGGCGCACTGGACGGCCCTCGCCACTACGGTCAACCGGTTCGTCGCCATCTTGTTTCCTCAGTTCTACAAAAGAGTCTCGGGTCCGGCGGGTATTGTCTGGTTCAGTGCCGTACCGTGGCTGATCGGTTTTCTGTTGAGTCTGCCGTACCAGACGGGTAAGTGGGTATGAGCGCGATACGACGGCGGGGGGGGGGCGGAGAGAGAGATTGAGCACCAGCAAGTTCTTCCCACATCGTCCTTTATTTACTTTCTAACCCAAAAATAATGTGGAAAAAATAACAAGTTACATATCATACTTATTTTATATTATTTAACAAATACTAAAGTATGTTGATACGCCTTACCTAATCAAGCCTCTGACAAAGCTCATGATGACCATTGTATTCTATAGGATTACACAGTGTACATTTCGTTTACCGACGTCAAATTTACCGACGTCAAATTTACCGGGGCCACGGGCTAGAGAAAGAAATGCTTATAAACCTTCCTACACGCAATAATAAAAACAAGGAAAAAGTGTTTAGGATTAGCAATCAACAGAGGAGAAACCAGAATGTTGTAGGATGTCTGCGGGGAGAGTTAAATAAATAAAGCCCCCTTTAATTGGAACATTTGTCTTCTCTCCTTTCTACTGCCCGAAGGCCAACGAAGGGGAGAGGCCGGAAGTGGAAATTTTGTATTAATCTGAGACAGTTGGCATTACATAGATGAAGAGAAGAAACGATGAGGAACGAAAACTCCGAAGGAAAAGGAACCGATGAAGACACAAAACTGTAGAACGAAGAACTTGACTATGAAAAAACACAATACGAGTATACCAAGTAAGAACAGATTACAGCACACAGGCTCGCGACGATATAAATCGCTTTTAATTTTTCATTTAATTTCAAATTGTTTCTCTATCGCTCAGTCGCTGTGCCTTTTCATATTCAACAAGTGATGCGGGGAGAATAATGGAGTTTGGGCTTGCCCATCACACGTGGAGATTTATGTGGCGCTACGTGGCTATCACCGCCAGCTCAAGTACTGTACGCTCCCGATTTTAAGGGTCGATTTTAGGTCCGACCCGAAAACACGTTCCGTCGCTCACTTGATTGTTCATTCACGTTCACTTAAACTTTATTGAACTCAAAATTTTGAAACCGAAATCATGATTTCAATCAAGCGAGGTACCAACGGGCCAATCACAGACAAGTGAACGCAATTGAACGATCCGATGTGAATTAGCGGGGATGGGGCATAATCGACCATTGAGACCGGGAGCATATAGTAATTTTTCCAAGTTAAAGCCTTATTGAGTAACGCTTTTGCTTTAGTTTTTCAGAAATTGAAAAAAAAAATTAGTGACTTAAATTTTAGTCTAATATATTAGTTGAGTTTTTTTAGCTGATGAATTAGTTTGAATTCCCTATTGATAGGCTAACATGTGTTGCTTCCTCACGGCACAGGCTACGGAGGCTACTTCATGTCCAACCCGCCCTGGTACCGTTGCGTCCTGATCTCATCCGACAAATTCTCCATCAACAATATCCTCTACTTCGGGTTCGTCACCCCGATGGCACTGCTGGCGCTCCTCTACCTTGCCCTGTCCCTCCGCATGACTGTGTTTGCGCCGAATAGAGGGAATCGTGTCAGCTACTCCGTTCCGGTCGACGGGATGAAACAACGGCTGCAGAAACGCTACGCGGTGGCCAAAATGCTGTTCCTTTCGTCCATGCTCTACGTGGTCTTCTACCTCCCTAATCCAGTCATCAGTTGGGCCGCGCCGCAGCTGTTGAACGGCACGCCGATGCCGCGGATGTGGCTGCGCACCGTCTACTGCCTGGGCTTCTTCATCAATCCCGTGAGTAAAAAAAATTTAGCGCAGTCAAGCTCCGCGGAATTGCTCCTTAATTGTATTCCTTTCTAAAACATGCTATAATGAGTTTTAAGTCAAAGTACAAATAAATTTAGTATAAGCAATAAATTACTAAAAACTGTAAAATATGTTTCAGTTGATTTCGAGTTAAAATCTGGTTAACTTCCAATTTACGAAAAGTGTGAAGATTTCTCTATTTCGATTGTAATTTTTGAAATGCTCAAAATAAGCACACGCCGATCGCTTAGAATTCTTTATCAATTTCGTGCGTAACAAAATGTGTCAAAATGATGCTTTATGGAAGTGTTCCTTAATTATATACTAATTTATTAATTAATTAATATTATACATATAAATCAATAGTATTAGCGATAAATCATTGGTGTGCTCGGAAAAATTCAGATTTATTTCCACCGTGACAACTGCATGGAGATAGTAACACTTACAACTGTATTTAGTAATGTAATTGATTTTTCAGGTGGTGTTCTACTGTATGAATGCTGGTTACCGTCGGAATCTACAAAATATGCTGGACAAGCTAACAAGCCATTTCACAAGTTGCTAGAAATCCCTAGACCAAACAAATTACCTGCTAAGCATTGCCATATATACTTACAACTATACATTCTATACGTCATTAGACGGTATAGACAGTATACGTCTATACTTGTTGATGGGCCTAAGCCCTATCGGTAGAATTCTAGGTTGACATACACGGAAGATAGTGAGAGTTTATTAGACTTATAAGCGAAAAATGAAAGAAACTAAAGATCTGCCACGAACACAACTCATATTTCTGTTTAAATAGATCAACAAATGCAGTCGCAATCACAGATTAAACAAGACGCCCTTAATGGCCTCGACTGTAATCGGGGCGTTGAACAGTTCCCGTTTCCCCGAGAACCAATTTCTATTACGATAAATTTACTGTATCAAATTTTCATCAGTGTGAGGTTGTTGGGTGGTACCCAAAATGTACTCAACACTTTCTAATAGTATAGTCTATCTACCTAGTTAACCCATTCCTATCCACCCTCACATTCTATAATGTACTTACTCAGCTATTATCACGTACATAGTTCCGCCATGTCAGCAGGAGCTAGTACATTAGATCAGGAACTATTCTTTATTCTCGACTATATAAGCGTGTGTTCTTCAGTAATTTGGGGAGTTCCTTCCTTTCACCTCTAATCCCCTCTACCAGTAAAGTCTTCCCACAATTCTTCTATTATTCAGTCTAAAAGCTTGTATGTTCAGGTTCTTCCGTCCTAGTAGGGACGGAGGCCTAACAAGGTAAGGGCACTGGAATGGGCCACTTGACTTTCTCGTACCCTGGAATGGGCCATCCTGGAATCACAACTACCACACAAGTTTTGGCTATCACCAAAGTCATAAGCGACAGAGAATCATCGATAACCCGGTGGAACGCTTATCAGATATGAGGAAAGGTTGTGGGAATATGTTTAAAAAACGAAGTGATTGGACAGTTGGAAAAAGCTCACTATAGAGGACGCTGACTATGCAGTGACTCATCTGTTTTCCATTCATTTGCGACAGAGCGCCCCCTGCCGTCCGGTGGTCCATTCCAGGTACGGAAATCCAAGTGGTCCATTCCAGAGCCCTTGCCTCATACTTTTTATATTCTCTGTAAATTTTCCTTGTCCACTAATCAGGCAATCAGCACGGCCATCATATGACTCATGTATGCGAGCTCTTGACATTAGGAGATAAACGACCCGTCGTCCAACATACCAGATATTTATTCTAGCTTGGAGCGATTTTCGGAGGGGGAACCCAGAATATCTCCGCTTTTTATTTTGTTAGTAGAGCTATATTTGTGATAAAACTCTGAAACTCGTCCAAAGTGAGCAGGGGCAAATTGGAGTCTTAAAGAGCCAAGGGCCAAAACCTAACTAAATTCAGCATGAAATTGTCTAAAGCTGACTAAGAGCTAAGGGAGTCACGGGTAAAACTGCCTATGGGATTGCTCATCAAGAGCCAATACAGAAGGGGAATCAAACTTTGTACCCTCAATTCGGCTTTGGAGCTCAATTCGCTCTTGATTATTGAGAAGTCGTTTTAAGAAGGCAGACGACGGGATCCCTGCCAACGGGAAGCGTATTCTGTGGGAAACACCCCCCCCTCGCCTGGGCTAGAAGAAATGCGTTCGACAATTCCGAAAGAACCGGAAGCAGGGAGTAAGTTTTAGTCCTTATTGGCATGTCTATGACATACCGAAGGCGTTTCCGGTTGCGAAGCCGCCAGCTATCATAAACAGAAAGAACTTAAAGAAAATATAAAATTTAAGTGCACAGTTCGTTCTCGAGAATTACAGAGTCAGAAAACGCAGACAGAGTGTACAAAACGAGAACAAAAATACAAAATAAGATAATCTCCCGCGCAGAGAAACATTATATAATGGCTGGGAAATTATGACGTCTCATACAGCTTCGTTTGCAACAGCTTCAGGTGTTAAGTCGGACCACCTTTTTTGGTGTAAACATTGGCCACCCTTGTTTTGGTGCTAACTTGAGACACTTTTTTTGATTTTCGGTTTAAACATGGATTACTCCAAAACCCCAAAAATAATAATTTACTTCAGCATTTTTTTACAATAATCACTGGAATTAATTACTAAATTATATTTATACAGATCTAGAGAAAATTAGCTACAAGACTAGTGGTTGATTCGGGCACCACCGTTTGCGACACATTTTTGGATACGTTTAGGAATACCGTCGTATAGGGCTCTACAGTATTCAGGAGTTACAATTTCATTCCACAATTTCATGACGATGACTTCGATGTCGGATAATTTCTGGATGTTGTGATGTGATGATTGTGATGAAGTTTATTCTTGATCAACCTCCAGACGTTCTCGATTACGCTCAAGTCTGGGCCTTTAGCAGGCCACACTGGCGGAGTGATCCCTTCTTGCTGGAAGAATGCCTGCATTTTCTTTGATGTGTGAATGCTAGTACCATCCTTCTGAAATGTCTTTTCGAGACGGTTGTTATCCTTTTCGAGGGACGGCACCAGATATTCCGTCAGAAGGGCTTGATACTTCTTGGAATCCAGCGTCTTCACGTGTCTGTATTCTTCCATCCTCGGTATGACGCCGGTGACGTTGACCAGACCAACTGGACCCTCGTAAGAAACCATTCCCCAGAACATCCCATTCCAATCAGCAGGCGACGAACGAACTGGAAACGACTACAACCTCCTGCAGGTTTTCTGCAATCGCCTTGCTTGTTCCAGACCGAAATTTCGTAACGAGTCGGTCGATACATTGATTGATTTTGTCCCCGAATTTCCGTTTCCGGCCGGTTTTTTCAGGCTCTTTCAGAGGAAAGCCGTTGTGGTCGTGCTGGTCCATCACTTTTCGGGACCAATCCACACCGTAGCCGAAATAACCGCGGATTTCTCGATGGGTTTTCCCTTCACCGTGCATCAAAAAAATTGCCCTGACTTTCCGTGGAGTAACAGATTGAGAAGGTGCCATTCTCAATCAATCGATTAAGAGAAAGAATATTGAATTGAGCCGTTGAAAAAATCAAGCAATCAATTTTGCCGCTTATGGTCTATGGGATTTCACTAATACAATAGGGTGGTTTATGTTTACACCAAAATAGGGCGGTCCGACTTAACGCCGGAAGCTGTAGCAAACACAGCTGTACTTGTGGAATATAAAGAATACTCAAAGATGAATGCTTTCTTCGCCGCCGTCCAACCTCTGCGCCTCTGCGCGGGGGTTGAGTCTGCGACATTTAAAAGCAGATTTAGTTCCGTAGGGAGTCTCTTACATTGTAATTTGCTGACTGGCTGCACTTACCGAATTAAAACTGGAAAAGCGCAGAGAGAGGGCATTTAGGTATATATAATCGAGGTATTAAGTCATATGCCGCCACATCGTTCGGAGGACAGTCTGACCTTGAGCCACCCAGAAACAGACACCGACAAATGTCATGTCGCTCACCATTTTGGTACAGCACGCAAAGCAAGGATTCTATTGGAAATGATTTGCCACAAAACAAAATTTTCTCTCGAAAAAAAGATGTGAAGTAAATCAGTAGAATACAGACCGTTTTCATCCACCGCACGAACCAAAGAATGGACAAGAAAATCGTCTTAAATGTCACCTTGATGCTAGAAAATATTCATTTGTCACAGTCGGTTTTCTGTCAAGCAAATTTATCAACTAGCCCCATCATTCCATCCCTCACTGATCCCTACGTCGTGCTGTGGCAGTATGTCACGGGAACGCTGAGCTTCCTCGGAACGATCTCCAACATCATCCTCCTTCTGGTGTTTCTACACTTCCCCAAACTCCTTTTCGGCGCTGGATTCTTCATCGCGCTCCTCCTCGCGAATTACCTCGTACTCTGCGCGGCAGTCTTTCCAGCGTCCGTGTATATTGTCGCAAAAACAGCATGGCATCCTCGCCCGGAGGACTGCAAAAACTGCCGGTATCAGCTAAATTCTCATTTGAAACTTCATTTTACAGTAAAATATGCTTGTAAAGACATATTCTTGTGATATTAATAATGCTTGTTTCAGTTGTACCGTATTCCCCCGATCTCAAGGGACACTTTTTTGCCCTACCAGTTAATTTGATCCACCCCGGATCTCATCTGTTCATCACCGTTTGCTATTGTTTACCTACAATCAATCAATCAACTAATTCCATGTGTGCGTCAAAAAATCCCGCATAATCAATCAATCAATCGCTGCCAAGTTGCGCTTAAATTTCAACCAATCACGACACAGTGAATTCTATTGAACAGTCAACCGATGACTGGAGGGGGTGGGGCTTAACTGTCCCTTGAGATCGGGGGAATACGGTAGTTAATTATTACTGTCTTTTCGCGTTAGACAGGGACAGTCGTACTGGAGTGGAACGTGTGCACGGCTTGTGTGCACCGTACACACAGCACAAGAGCCGCGTGGCCGATTTACGTTCCACAGCTCGTACGCTGTCCCTGTCTAACGCGAAAATACAGTACTTCTAGTTTAGATAAGGGTATAAATATATATTCTTGTAGTATTCCTGTGGTACTGTATTTCCTCGATAGATAGCGACAGTGCACGGGTCACGTGACGTAGTGGTTGCCCGTTGTACACGTAAAGTTTGTGTGTACGACTGCATGGCATGCGAGGTACAGGCAGGGCATGCTAATGAGTAGGAGAGAGACTAATTTAACGTTACGCAGCTCGTACGCTGTCGCTATCTATCGAGAAAATACAGTAATACACCTTTTTTTGGAAATACGCGCTTTTTCGACCATGTATAACACTTTGAACATACATTTATTAATACTACCAGTACAGTGAAAGTCCTGAGATTCGAACGATGTCACAGTGTCAGTTTCTACTTTACTGTCTCAAACTCCAAACCAGCAACGGCCGGCTCCGAGCAGACGGTTCGGGCCCTAGCCGCTCAGTCAGTTGCCCAGTTACGTAATACATGCATAAATGTATACTAGGCAAACGCGGTGGGTTGAATCGCTACATGGGTTCAATCAGTCGGGTGGCAGAGGGCGCCACGAGTGTAAATTGAATGAGTTTTGTTTACAGTTTACAGTTGTGGCGCCCTCTGCCATCCCACCACATTCCACGCATAGCGTTTGCCCACGGCTCGACCGACCCGGTCGATGCGAGCCGTTGACATTTCACATGTCGAACTGAAGTGAACTGAACGTTTCAATAGAAATAAACCCACGTGACCGTTCGAATCTCAGGACTTTGACTGTAGGTACTATATGTTGTTCCACTCGACCGGGATCATTCTGTCGAGTTGGCTGGAAGCCCTGCTGGCAGTCAATCGACTGGTCGCGGTGCTTGCCCCCACGCAGTATGCCTTCGTCAAACAACCTCGCCTGCAATGGGCAGCTCTGCTCAGCGTGGTTGGGCTTACGTTAGCTTCGACGGTACCACCGTTTTTTGACTTGGGCTCCGGATTCCGGATGAATGCACAGGGATTGTGCGTCTTCAAATTGACAAGGTACGGCGTATTTTTCAATCGGATCAAATTCGCGTTTTCAGAAGGCACAGTTTTTGTCACCAGAGGCGCGCCGTCGGGGAGGGGGTTGTTGATCTAAAACCCCCCTCGAAAGTCAAAAAAGTGCCCTAAGGGTCCCCCATTTAGAGAAAAACACCATGATGGAGAATTGTCATGCAATACTCCTCCCCCTTACGTTCTATCCGAAATATTTCGGATACAATAAAAAATAAATTTCGGAAAAAATAAACACACCCCCCCCCTCGAACCAAAGCTCGGCGCGCCACTGTTTGTCACCGGTTCTATCAGTTTCGATTGTGCGCGCACCTTCGTCGAACTGGTCGAATGTCTGCTTAATGTCTTTGACTAAAAATCCAAAGAGTCAGGCGCCAAAAATCACCCTTAACCACGCCCTCCTGACGTCCAAAAGGGAATCTCCCTGGTGCCAGATGATTTTCTTTCCAAGCTGAATTTTGAAAGAGTCCGTATAAGAAATCGCCAAGTTAAACAACTTCTAAAAATCGCGGTTATTGCAATAATTTTAAAATAAGAAGCACTGGGACCTTTTCGTGTTCTCCCAACTTTGAAACGATTTCCTCTGATAAAATATTTGTTGACAACCAAAAATGTAAATTTAAGTTTCCTATTCCAAAACTTAAATTTAAGTTTTCTGATCCCAAAATTTTAAAGGAAATTTAGATTTTACCACAATAGCCGCATTTTTTGTCCGTAGTTCGGGTGCGAGTGGGCTCTTCACCTTCAACCAATACGTCCCCATACTGCTGTCAGCAGCCGCCCTTCTCACGGTCATTAAGACGGTCGTCTCGTCGCAGCTCAACCTGCACCGGAGCCGGAGCCGCATCGGCGCTGCGAATTCGGCGACCGCCGTTGTCGCTGCCGCCGCTCGGCGTCGCATGGAGACCACCAAGATGCTGGGCGTTTCCTTCGCCATCATGGCGCTCTGTCAGCTGCCCATCATCACCTTGACCCTGGCGATACCGTATCTCCAGACCGTGCATCCCATCGCCTTCATGTTCTGCCGGTTCGCACAGGCCGTGCAGTGTTTCCTCACTCCGGTATGGATTAAAACTCACGTTAACCCAATATTTTCATATTATTCATTATTCATTTATCGCATTTTCATTTCTTTCAACTTTTTGTTACTTAATTTTCATTTCTATAGTTTCATTTCTCGCACATTTTTCGACAAGTTTCGGTATATTTTTGTGAATATATATATATTATCGACGAACATGTTAAAATCATCCTCTGTGGTTGTTTTATTTCGCAGATAGTATTTCTGACCATGAACAAGGATTATCAGGGAAAAATTCGATTACTCTGGCTCGGCATGAAACGTCCATTGCCTGGAGCGAGTAGTGTGGCTCCAGTACGGGCACATTTTCGATCCGTGGCAGCTGCTGTCTCGGGCTCCTTATTTTGATGGCGTCATGTACCTAGAAATCAACACCCGCCCCCGCCCGGCCCCCCAGCCCCCCAGCACTCTCAGGTTTTGTTACACGATTTATGCCACCAATGCCCGAATCTCGGTGCTTTAACATTTAAAGATTGGATAAAAATTGGGCTTTCCAAAATGATTAAAATTGTTATTATGGCTCAAAGAGACCTTGGTCAGTACTTGTAAAAGTAACGGGGGGAGGGGCAAAAAGGGCACCTTGCCGAGTGTGGGAATTTCTTTTGAGACAAATTTTGTCACGCCCACACGCGCAGAGTGAACACAAGAAATCGTTAACGTTCTTTGCCAGATTTGATTTGATTTCTTGTCCCAAAGCATTTTCTTGGATGACTTTGGAAAATTTCGGGTTTTTTTACTTGACCACTGTCCACTGCGAGTCCACTGATCCAATTTTTGCTGGAAAGGGTGCCTGGAGCTAATGGGCATAATATTTAATTATCAAATCAATAAAAAAGTTTGATTGATTTATTAATAAATCAATCAAAAAGTTTTCATAGCAATCTGTTTTGGTAATTTTTTAGCGAATTTTTGAGTACCTTTGTTGACCACTGGCTATGCACTGACCGTTGATCTAATCGAAATGAATTTTTTTTGTAGAAAGCTTGAATAGACCCAATCTAATTAATGCAAAAAGATTGATATTTTTAATAAATCGAGTCATTTGTCGACATTTGTACTGCAATGGACGTTAACTGGTTAAAGAAAAAATGTAAGCTCTAGTTTCTTTGTACATCTATGGACTACAGAATGTGTGTTCACAGTTGGGTCCTAAAACTCGTCGCGGCCTTGCTATGTAATATTTTGCAGACTCCGATGGAAATTGTCCGTGACCCAGCGCAGTATGGAATATTATTATTTATTCGCGCGAAACTCCAATAAACCGCTCTTGCGCGCCATGCTTCAGTTTGCTTCTGATTCAGTTTATCCTTTTCGCACGTTTTAATTTCAACCTACCTTAACCCTCTGAGAAGCAGTCAGCATACACTTGCTAGATTTGACGGTCACATTCGATTTTCAGCGCGAGTTCTGGGTCTTTTCGTTCGCGATTTTTTGCTCTGATATTTTCACCACATATTTATTTAAATTCAGAAAACAAATTTTCAAAAAAAAAACTTTTCAAAGGGGTAGGAACCTACTTAGCACCACCTTGCTTACACTTGGACCGCCCAAACAACATCCAATCCCACGTGCCGACATGTTTTTCTCAGTATCAACAAAATAAGGGACTTGAGACTGGTCCTTAGGGAATTTAGTAAAACTGGTATTGCAATATTCGAGTGAATACAAGCGGAGTTAAAAATGAGTAACCATTAGGAAAAGGTTAGACCTCTGCCTAATGATTCGTTGCGCTACCACTGCGAGTAACCACTACGAGTGACGTGTAACTGACATTTCGTGACTGTGTAGTCACTCATTTGACGGCTATTTTTCCATTCTTCGTCAGCGGCGCCACGGTTCCCGCCACCACTGAAACGGTTACATTTGATGGTTGTGGGGAATTTTCCAAACGATTTCTTTAGGATTTGCAAGGAATCATTCAGCACTTTCCCTAATCTAGCAAAATTTTGCCAGACCCGTTTCTATTCGTATACCCAAAACAGCTGGTTACCAGAAGGTTGATTTGTGTGGTAGCCCAACATCTTAGGAGCAGACTGACAAGATTACAATCTTGAATGATGTTTCAGTGTTAAGTGAAGAATGCGCTTATTTAGATTGTTGTCATGTCCGAACGATAAGGAAGCTCGGTTCGCGACTCGACTTCTCGCTTCGTTTCCTAGCTTCTCATTGAGTCTACTTTTCATCGGCTTGCTATTTCGACTTTTCTCAATTTGTTGTGCAAGTAATGATTCCCAAAAGGAGTACTCGTAGTTATCGTGTATCTTAAGGTCAACAGGACTTCCCGGTTCTCGAAGGGAGAACAGGTCGTCACGCAAAAACAAGACATCAATCTTGGTGGGTGGATGGAGATATTTCAGGCATCACTTCCAATTATTTCGCGTCAGGATCAGCCGTTTGAGCTTGTACAAAACTTGAGCGTGCAAGTTGGGACAGTTTAAGCTTTCTAAAATTGCTTCAACAGCTTTCTTGTTGCAAGTCGAATCCAGGCGCTGAGTGAAAAGGAGAAAGGAACGGATTTCTCACCACAGCAGATGTTTTTGAATAAACGCCGCGAATGGAAAAACCAGACTTGAAATTAGAGAAGCCATTTTATTGGGTATCCAGAACGGACATTTTTTTCCCGAATCAAGCACGTGTCTGTCAAACTCAGCCCAGCAACGTAACCTGTTTTTTTGGTAATCACGAATTTTTTTTTCACTTAAGGAAACGATTAGCTGCTTAGACAACTTGTGGTAAAAACAGAAACGGTTCGAAAGCCTTCCTGGCGTTTGATGCTAGTATAAAAATATTTTGAACAATTTAAAAAAACAGCCTCTAATTCACGAAGTGGATAAAACTGACCTTAACTTGGCGAGGTTGGCGTGCTCAGGTTTCTGAAGAACCATTTTTTTCTACGCGATTCTAAAGTCGTGAAGCCACATTCGTGTACGTATTAAACAGAAAAAAACAGAATACGTCTCTACGCTTTGATAATGTAGTTCACGGCTAAAAACGGAGCGCCTTTCCGTTCCATCTGCCGCAGCGAACCGGCTGCTAAGGAAGTCAGCGAGCTCAAGAGACCACCGGATGTGAAGATATTGCAACCGTTGCCGCTGCAACTTCCTCCACCAAGTCCTGCGAAGGGGTCGTTGTAACCGCCACCACCGCTACTTCCGTAACCGCTACCGCCACCTCCGTAACCGCTACCACCGCTACTTCCGTAACTGCCCCTGTTACCGGATTTGGAGGGTCCGTCCGTCGCCCCACCAGCGTCACTACTCAGGCCGTCAATGGGAGTGCCCACGAGTGCGCCCAGTTTGACGTCCCCACTCTTGCCTCCCGGCAGTCGACCCTTCAAATTGGGTGTGAAATTACCAATGAGCTGGTACAGCTGCACGTACTGCAGACTATCCAACCGCGAACCGTCACACAAAAGCCAACCGTCCGGAATGATCTCGCCATAGTACGCCACGATCACACCTGGCAGAGCGAAAGAAAAGAACAAGATTATTACTAGCGGGAGAGTAACGCTGTGTGTTCGTATTTCGTGTTGGATCACCAGAAAACGGCCCCCTTCCCTCTTTTCGTCCCCTGTTGCTTTTACGAGCGCTAACCAGGATCCCTTTAAGTCGTCATAACAGATTTGATCATTTTTGAAAGCCCAATTATTCCTCAATCTGTAGGTGTAAAAACCCCGAGATTAGGACGTTGAGGAATAAATAGTGTGGCCATCGAGTTAGAGGGCATTGGTCGACGTGGGCAAATAGAAAAGGGGAAGGAACAAAAAGGGGGGGAGGGAAGCGGGACTTTTGGCCTAAGCCCCAGAAAACCACTTTTGAATGTGTAAACCATGCTCCCTATGCACAAATTATGATAATCATTGTAACAATGCCAAATTAGTGTTACTTTAGGGCGTGGTCTCGGCAAGAATCGCTTAACATATGTCAGAGCGGAATATCTAACATTTTTTGGTCTTGCATCTGGCAGGACTATGAACGTGCAGTCAACGACAAGATGGAGTACACTGGAGGGTCCAGGAAATGGGGAAAGGGGGTGGGGCAGGGGTTGCTTTTCAAAAAAACGAAAACTCAACCACCTGACCACCCCCCCCCTCGCCCCGCCCCTTTTGTCCATAACTCGGACCACTTGCTCGACGCACGGCTTTTGTACACAGCCCCGAGTTAAAGTGCTTAATTCGGTCAGCGCAAGGTTTTTTGCCACGTGTGTAATACTGGTACTGTATTTGCGCGTTAGACAGGGACAGCGTACGAGCTGTGGAACGTTTAATCGGCCACGCAACACTTGTGCTGTGTGTGTGGGTGCACACAAGCTGTGCACACGTTCCACTCCAGTACGACTGTCCCTGTCTAACGCGAAAATGCAGTACCTAAAACCCATATTAATCGATAACAAAACTTCACTGGTCAAGATTTACCGGCTGATACAGATAATTAGATTTGTAATTTATCGTCGCCACCCAATTTCGATTGTCTGATCTGCATTTTCCTGCGATTTCTCCTTGCCATACTGTACAGTGCTGATTATTTAATTAAATTAAATTAAATTAACTTAAATTAACTTAAACTAAGTTAAATTAAATTAAAATAAACTAAACTAAACTTAATTTAATTTAATTAGTTTAATTTAAATTAAATTAAATTAGTTTAATTTAAATTAAATTAAATTAGTTTAATTTAAATTAAATTAAATTAGTTTATTTAAATTAAATTAAATTAATCAGATAAGATTTCAATTACATTGTCTGGCAGCAATCTGTGGGATATGGAAAAAAAGTGCATTTATTCATGGTAGCCAAATCGAAAGTCGAAATGAAATTATTCCCTCGCCCTCCTTGACCACGAAGAAACTTGATGCTTCTCATAAGTTTGGCATATTTCTCTCCAGCCACAAACACAACTAGTTAAATAATTAAACTAATTAAATAATCAAATAACTGAATAATTAAATAATTCAAATAATTCAAATAAATAGCTCAAATCTTCGTTTCGGCGCACTCTTTTTTTAAGTATATGGTACACCCAAGTACGTTAATGAGCGTGTTTGACATTGTTATTAATGGCACGGACCTGTCGGCAAGATCCCAGACGTCGCATCAACGGAACTCTTCACCGCGGAATCTCGATCACCAGAAGCAGCAGCAGATAGGACATTGACTCGAGCGGTCAAGTCCGCGTTTCTCTGCACATCACCGGCGAAGGTGTGTGCGAAGCTGTACAAGACGATCCACTCATCGGTGAAGGCGTTCGCGTTCAGGCGAATACTCTTCGCTAACTCGGTACATGTGGCCGCGGCGGCGGCGGCGGCGGAGGTGGCGGTGGTGTTATTTTCGGTACATCCCAGCCGGAAGGTGATGTCCGCCGGCTGACCGCTATATTGCACCGGCTGGTCCATCACTCGATGGGCTTCCGTTGCTTTTCCGTTAAAGCTCACGCGAATCTGCTCGATCGGGAGCGGTTGAATGCTGAACGAACGAACGAACGAATGAATGGATGGATGAATGAATGGATGGATGGATGAATATTGCCATATATATATCACGGGGAAATGCTTATTCTGTTATTAACACTTACCCATATACTCACGAGCTAGATAAAATGTTCTCAGTTTGAAAGTATGAAACATTAGTGTTAGGCCT
>LRSR01001359.1:0-45248 GCA_001579985.1 Hypsibius dujardini | reverse complement strand
TTTATTTGAAGAGCTTTTTCGGAAATACTACTGCCCCTTGTAGCGGGCACGAAGTGTGTGCAATAAGTGTCCTGTATTCGATACACTATATGCTCAATTTATGTTTGCAGCTGCCGGCACATAAAATTGGTCAGGTGAGCTAAAAACAAACTGCTTGGATTTTGAATACGTTTCAGTGTTGAGGACGTTTAAAGTGTCAAACTTTTCAGCAAAACCGAGACGGCGGTTCCGAATATTTGTCCGATTTGCTATCGAAGATCAATATAAAAAATCTCCAACAATACACGGACTTGTTTCTAAGGTGTGTATCATTTGGCCCTTTTGTTGGATTGTTGTCCGTCGATGTCGCGCCAATTTGAATATCTTATTGCTGGATATCGATTGACATGACAAGTGGCTTCATTATGTTTCATCTATAGCCGAAACGATATAAGCGGTCAACTGAAGGATCATTTGACGTAAGATGAATGCGCTCGACAAATAAAATGTCTTTGTACTGTAATTGTTTCCTTATTGAGTGCGACATTGAATGTTCGTTTCTGTTACACAGGTGTGATACGCTGATAATTTGCGGACGCGAATCTCCGCTCGAACAGTCTGTGGTATCGATGTATACCCACATGAATCCACAAAAGTCCAGCATATTGATCATCGACAACGTTGCTGATGTTCTATACGACTCCGTAAGCGTTTTTCTACTGTTTTCCGGTTTACCG
Source organism: Hypsibius dujardini (assembly GCA_001579985.1). NCBI lineage: Eukaryota > Metazoa > Tardigrada > Eutardigrada > Parachela > Hypsibiidae > Hypsibius > Hypsibius dujardini. The sequence continues at coordinate 44,532 of LRSR01001359.1, read as the reverse complement.
CCGTGCCCGGTGTTTGAATTCAATGTCATGGCAATAATATGTTGTTGATCTGATGTAGCCGGAACAAGTTGCGCGCGCCCTGCTGTTGTTTTGCAAGGGATTAGGCCTTTGTAAGTCACCCCAAAAGGTTGTAGGGGAATCTGCAGAATTTTTTGGCTCACATGTTACAATTACTTTACCGCTAACTGGTGAATGATTTCTTATTCATCAAATAAATACACTTTATTGAATTGAAATTCATTGGGAAAATCGTCCATCTGAATTTTGATGATACTGCGCGATGATAAGAAAAATTTCTAGTGACATCACTTGGGTTCTACGAAACTACAATGAAGAAAAAAGTAAATTCAATCGTGTATTTCAATACGGAACATTTTCGGGGAGTGAAAGTGCTTGTACTTGCGACACAAAGCCGAAATTAAAGGGATTCGTTTTTACCAAAAAAAGGCAAAATACACTAAAGTTATGTTAGAAGTTGCACAGCCTGTTTTTCTCTGATTTGCAGTGACATCCGTTTCTACACCAGCGGACCGAGCAAGAATATCTCAAGTCAGTCAGGGTGGTCCAGCTCGTCGTCGCATATCTATGCAAGAGGGTAAGTACACAAACAATTCTCTCTTATGCATAGCCATTTCCTTGATGAATTTGTAAAATGTGTTTCGCCGGTTTAGCTGATTTACCGAGACGCCAATCGACATCGTCTCCGCCATCGGGCTACGGGAAATGATTGCTTTTGTTCCGTGCAATGATTTGAATTTATTTTATCTATTTAATGGAGTGCTTGGTTATTATTCGCGATGCCGTGAGCAGCAACAGTTGTGCGTTGTTTGTGCATCAGAGCGTTGTTTGCGCAGGGGTGCGTCATTTGAGAATTTGTTGCACTGATTGCCTTCATTCGGAAACCCATAAAATGCAATCAACAATCAACCGACCGAAAACGGCTGACAATTTCTTAATGCTCACCAATTCAACAATCTTTAAGGAAGAAATATGCCATATCAATCCACAAACCAGGAAAAAAAACAAAACCAAATAAAAATCTTTCAATCGACGATTAACTGTCAGAACGTAAAAACCCTACAATCAGCAATCACCTACCAGGAAGTAAAAACTCTAAAACCAACAATTGACTAACAGGAAGCAAACACCTGAAAATCAACAATCAACCACCAGGAAATACAATCCATTCAATCAACCATCAACTACCAGGAAGTAAACATTCAACCTCTAATCAACCACTAATAAAAACGACAGACAACAATCAACTATGAGGAAGTAAATTTGTTCGAGAAATATACACTAGCAAGTAAACGCTCTAATCTCAGTTAACTACAACGAAATAAATATTGAAGAAAAAAATAACTAATGAAAATTGCTGGAACATTGGTCAATAACCGAATGACGAGTGATGAGTTAAATATTAAGATGCTCTTGATTGTGAGCAAAAGTTGCTGCTAATGACAAGTCCCCACCAAAACGAACGTCAACAACTTAAAGTGCGAACATTAACGGCCTTACACGCCATACATAGAATAATCAAGTGATCAATAAATTATAATGTGAATATCAAACAAAACGGCTCATTGAATGGAACACTTCCTTTCTGAGCCCGTATCGAAAAATTGATACTCCTGGCGCCGTCTGCCGAGCCGAAAAAAACCGAATGATAAGCCCATGTTAAATATTCGTAGATTTTAGATCTGATATCGTGACCCAGACCAATAGTAGGTACTCGTATACCACTTTGCGGTGTTCTGCGTTCCGACAAAAAGTCAGTTGCAATATAAGTTCTTGGTTCAATATTCAATACTGCCACTATTCGGAGATTTCCCCCGGTGAGAAATTAGCAGGTCTTATGAGGGTGCATATCCCAATGTAAAGTGCTAACGTCTGCGATTGATGATTTACGCCCATAGAAAGTTTTGGAAAACTGCTCATTGGTTGCTTACTGACTAATGAAATACCGCAGTAAGTTTAGCTGACCACTTATTAAGTGGGTAATGTGATGGGGTATATAACAAACGTGTCACTGGTAGTGCCCCATTTTGACACATCGACATTGTGTCCCCAGACATTCTGTTTTCCCAGCTGGCCTTCTGTGTCCCGCCCGACTTCTGTCCCGCCCGACTTCTGTCCCTAGACATTCTGTCTAGGTGGAGAGACTGTCCCCATACATTCTGTCCCTACAGAAATTGTGGTTTGGCAAAAAAACTGTCTCCAGGTAGTTTGGTATACTGGCCTCAGACAAGTTCTCTCTGATGCGGTCTTGGAGTGTTTCCCAGGGATACTGCCGAATGCGAATCCTGGGAATACCCAAGCGCAGCTTGAAATCATCGGGCTTGATAAATATATATAAGTGGTAATGTAACACTATTAGCAGTTTTTTCCATTTCGATTATAAGTCGTCATGAACGGCATCCCGTCAATGAAACTGAACTTGCAGTTCGGAAAGGATCGCTCTGGATGGTGATTCCGGAAAGTAAAACATATGTTCAGCTTGTGAATGATCCTTTTCAAGCCGCAAGCTTGTTTTCATTTATTTATTTATTCCCCACCTCATTTCAAGGCAGCAGAAATGCAGTTGCAGTGCATCATCATGGGGTCGGGCTAGGATATAGAACCACATTTTCGCTATACATATCAAAAGACACTTTCAAAACCTTTCTCAAAAAGTCTGCCATACAATTCAGCCGCCCCTTATCAGCCTGACCCCAAACCTGACGATTTGTTAGTGTCTCCCAAAAGAGTGCGTAAATCTCTCGTTTCGGAAATCAAAGTACACAAGGTAATCCGCAGGTCATCAAACAACAAAAACTCAAAAAGGACATGTTTTTCGTCCTCCAGCACACCGCATTAGTTGCAGTTCCGTTCCTCCTGTGGTACTCCGATCCAGCGTCCAGTTTTCACTTGGAAGTGATGTCTAGAAGTGAAAATCCTCAAAATAAGTGTTACTTGATGGCGATGAAGAACATCCAAAAATTATGACCGCAGGTGTACGGCGAAGTTAGTGCGCAAAAACTGCAGGAAATAGAGCTGCCCGTTCTCGCTGATGTTTGCCTGCATCCGATCGGAAAGATCCTTTCAGAATTTCATGTCCTTCTTGCTGTTGAGTGTGACGGCTGTTTCCCGGTCAGGACAACAGTCCACCAGGCTGCGTCTTCGGTCCAGTCCTGTTCCATGATATCGGCCGATGGTTGCATGGCTGAGCGGAACCAGGAGCGCTTCCGTAGTTCGGTGTTGTCAAAGGCGAGCTACATCGCCGCGAATATCAATCCAGACTTCCGTTGTACCGCTCGGATGATGAATTTTACCTGCAAGAGAAAATGGCGCTGGCTTTGCGGCACACGGCCAGTTAGACAGAACAATGCATCAGTTGGCGTGGAAGGTCGTTGGTCAAAAACGTTCTGCAAAACTTGTACTTCGATCTGATTAGCGCGCATATTCTCACCTAAAATTTTAGCACAAAAAGAACCAGTACCTGCAAAAGTAGCCTCAAACGTATTTTCAGCAACAGAGAATGGATAGCCGGGTTGTAAATAAGTCAATTTTTGTTTCAAGAGAAAAAAGCTTGCCCAGAGTTTTCGCATTTGGTGTTTTTGGGAACCGACAAACTCAACGTTCGTTCACGAACAACCCTAAATATTTGAATTATCGAACCTGTTCCAATTCAACTCCAGAGATAGTGACCTTCACAGGGAACACCGATCGCTTCAAGCCTTTGATCACCATATTGCATGATGTTTTTACTTTGACAATCAGCTCATGTTCGTTCGGGAAAGAGGTGGAAAGTTTGTTATTCATTTTAAAGTTCAGACAAATAGATGACCTGGTTTTCGCAGAACAAATGTAGCCCTTCAAAATTCAGTCCTTATGCGTCATCCCCAGGCGTGGGTCGATTCGCAAAATCCTCTCCAGACGCCATCTCTAGCGCAGCCACGTCCGAGTCCGACGGCCCTCCCAACTGATTCATCACACACTGCGCCGCTGCAATTTTCGCCTCGATCGTGTTAGTGTGCTCGGCCTGTTTTTGTCGCACAGCGTTTTTTATTTCCTCCTGGGCCGCCTCGGACTGCAGTGCCAGTTGCACGAGCTTCGGCTGCCGCTGCTCAGCCGGCAGCACAATCAACGCCGCCATCCCCGCCAGCGGTCCCAACAGATACCGACTCGAAATAGACACGTACATTTTGCTCACTGAGTTCAAAAAGATGGCCGATCGGTAGATCTCTTTAGCCAAACTGATCAGTTCGCTGAGCTGGAACTTTCGCATCTGAAGTTGTGCTTCCGGGCTCATCGGTCCGTCGTCTGAGAAGATGAAGGCGGTTTTGTCGAATCTTCCGATTAGCGCGACGGCATTCTCGGACTGCGTGGCAATTTGCATAAAGAAGGCAATGAGGATGGTCCACTGCTCCCGGATCTTGGCCAGCATGAGGATGCCTTCTTTGATGAGCTTCACCTTTTCCTCAAAGTTGAGCTTCTCCATGTCGAGGCGAGCGATCCGGCCGACCAGTTCGTTCATTTCACGCATCAATTTGAGGCTCTCTTGGAAGACCTCCATCTGCTGTTGACGGGCGTCCCTCAGCCTTTCCAGACTGACGTAAGCCTAGATATACAATGGTGAAAACCGGTTTTAGTTCAGCCTGTCTCTACGCTTCCGTTTAGGACAATTAATGAGTATAATTAAGTATTGGTACTTTCAAAGGTTTTTCGAAGCTCGATAACTTTAACTTCATAAGTCGTGACCACTCCTTTCCCCTTATTAACCCCCCCCCCCCAGCATATTTAGTCGAAAGAAAGGTTGTCAGTTCAGACTTCTGTTACAAGTTGATTTGGATGTGGATGTGATCACTTGATGTGGAGTTAGGACGACGTACTTTGCCCAGGGCTTGCTTGATCAAACTACCATTCAGCAAAAATTCAGCTCCGGTACCAGCATAATCCCTTTTACGGTGACGGGGGGGGGGAGCAACAAATTGTTTGAAATTAAATTTACCTTTAAAAGTCACTGGAAAATTATTCAGTTTCCATATGGAAAAAGAGTTTTGGTTACTTCCATCGATTCTTTGGCTGTTCTTGTATCAATTATCGAACCCACAAGGCCAGAAAAACATCCTTAATTGAAGTTAACTGAAGCACGGGGCTATTGCCCCCTCCCACTCCTGGCCAAAGTGAGCTGGAGGGGGGGGGGCAAAAAAAGCAGGTTCTTTCGCATATTGGAGCTATCTTGCCCCTCCAAGGCCGAAGGAGTGGCACAAAATTATATATGTATATAAATTGCAGTTAAAAATTGATTTCCAATTTGAATCAAAGTCGTCAGAAAAAGTGCCGCAAATGATTACGTTTTCACTGTAAAAATTGAGGTTGCATGCACAGATGTGGACCAGGAAGGCACTGTTTACCGGCTCCGCTACTTTTTAACTTAATTAACAGTTAATTAGCATCTTCCAACCTGGAACCTTGCCTGGGGAGTTATATTTACACGAACAGGCGCCCTCTTCCACAGAAAACGAGCCCCTACTTCTGACTAATCAACTTCAAAGGCCAAATTCTTTTCTCTTACACTCTGTCTGTTTGATGTTCCAGACCACGCAAACGCACCTTGAACCTGGCATTGCCACTCATCCCACTGAACGCCCCACCGTTCCCCAGATTCGAATTGGGTGTTTGAGGAAGCTTTCCATCGGCAGCTGACGCCGCTTCAAACGCCTTAGCTTCGTTTAGCAGAGCGTCGATTTCCCCAACAACATCTGCCCCGATGGTCGGTTGGCTTGCATTGCTCGCAGACGACATGGCTTCTCGTAAGCTCTTCCCAACCGCACCGGCGCGATCAAGCAGTCCTCGCAACTTCTGCGACGCAGCATCTCCTGATGATCCCAGCATTTTCCCGAACGCCGTCACAACCCCGCCAAATCCGCTGATCTTGTCAATAGTCTCCTTAACGGCTTTCCCGTTCGAAACGGTTGACACGAGACCTGTCATTCCATTCAGGGCGTTGGATAATCGCCCTCCGATCGACAGGGCGTTCTGGCGACCGAATTTTTCGGCAACCGAAGAGCCTAATGAGGACAAATCTCCAAGGTCTCCGCCACCGATGCCTGGAATGCCTATGCCGCCTGTAAGCAAGGATGGCAAATTAAGTCGGCCAACTACAGGGGTTTTACAGCAAATTGCGAACAGTTTTTTTTTAAAACAACAACAAAAAACCAAAATAACCAATATAATCAACTGACAAATAAAGAAAATTAAGTCATAAAACCTTTAAAAAATTGAAATTATAAAATGTCAGACTTGAACAGCATCGATCTTTAATCTTGCAGAATGCGAGTTACAAACAATAAATCAGGGTGTCTTTTCTTTGCTTAACTTTGCACAGCAACAAAGAACAATATTGTTAAAATGACATCCTCCTATTTACTGAAACAATCAGGGAAAAGATAACATAAAAAAACAACTTGGCAGCCATTCTGATTATCCCACGGGGAGAAAATGTCTAAAGTATAACCACTAATGTACGAGGACTAAAGTACAGCTTTTGAGTAGTAGAGAGGATTCAGAATCTTTGAATCTAACAATTAAAGGAAATATATGTACTTGCATAATTTTGTAACAATAAAACCAAGTGCATTGCATGGTTTGTGAGTTCTTAAATAAATCAACAACATGATCAATGGTTCAAAGCGATTTCTAATTTAAGAATCATACGATTATATTTCAGAATTATAATTTAGAGATTCAGTTGTGACAACTGCTGGTTTTAACACTATTTGGTTGCTCTTGGATGAACCAAAATTAAATTTAGTTAACTGGAAGTAGTAGTAAATGAAGGAATAATTTGAGCTTTTTTTTCAATTTGGAGATGCCAAATTTAGAGTACCTGTCAGCAGACCCATGACTCCACGAGAAGCGACAGAGCTGGCGATGTCGGTGAAGGTGTTGCCGACTTTCTGAAAGATCTCATCCCATCCGGTGGGAATCTCCGACATGGCTCGTGAGTATTGATCCTCCGCACGAATCACCGCGTCGTTGATTTGTTTCTGGAATTCGTTGACTTTCGCCGTCATGGCCGCGACGTGGTCCCGCTGGGCTTTGGCTGCCTCTGCTTTCATCAAGGTCTCCCGCAGCTTCTCTTCGTACTCCCCTTTGCTGGCGCTGGTACCAGCCAGCAGTTCACCCATCAAGTCCATTACAAACTTAAACTGCGGCATAAAATGAAAGTGATGAGTTATGAAGCGTTAAGGTTTACAAGAGCCTTGTTTGCGAGCAAAGCTTCAGGTCATACACAGAGCCAGGCAGCCTGCAAATTGGGCAAACAGATTGCCGGTATGCAAAATTTTTACTTTTTAATCATATTTCTCTTTGTCAGGAATCAAGCTAGTCCATTTTCCATTTGCCCTTTTAATTATCCAGCCTTCAAATTTTAACATAAAATGTAAATATAATTAAAACAATAATTAATGTAGAATCGCGACCCATCCGTAGTACCTTTTCGACCCGTAGTACCCATTCGCATATCCCCTATCACGCTTGTTTAACTTAATTCTGCAGACTGGGATATATCCCACTGCATGGAAGCTCGCAGACGTTGTTCCTGTACCAAAAAAGGGTAGTACTACCTTCCGCCCAATCTCTCTACTCCCACCACTCTCCAAACTATTCGAAAAGCTCTTGGTCAATCACATGTTACCTTGAGCAAAATAATCTTCTCGCATCCTGCCAGTTTGGTTTCAGGTCTGGCCGGTCAACGGAAGCCCAGCTGCTTCAGATGTCATACGACTGGACTAAATCCCTTGGCCGAAAAAAGAAGGTGGACGCCATTTTCTTGGACTGCACGAAAGCATTTGACCGTGTCCCGCACGACGTGGTTCTTCGCAGTATGGCTTCGCACGGGATTGATGGTGAGCTCTTCGCGCTCGTCGGCGACTACCTTCGCAATCGCAGACAAAGGGTTGTTATCAATGGGCACATGTCTGACGAAACCAAAGTAACGTCATGAGTCCCTCAGGGCTCGGTTCTCGGCCCTACTCTCTTTATTTTATGCGTCAACACACTGTGCAATGTGGTTGGCGCGAAGACTTTCCATTTTGCTGACGATGTCGTTCTCTCCCGAGAAATCAGCAATGCAGCTGATTGTGCAAGGTCGCAGGACGACCTCGACCGTCTGTTCGGGTAGACTCAATCAACGGGACTGGACATAAATCTAGCAAAATCGCAGCATTTTCGCATATCGCTGAAGCAACAGAAGACACAGATCCCGGGGACCGGTTCCCATACCTTCGACGGCGCTGTCATCCCCACGGTTTCGGATGCGAAATGTCTTGGTGTCACTTTTTCTAGCATACTGAATTGGACGGCCCATATTGATGAAATCTGCACAAAAGCCAGGAAGAGGGTCCACTGCATCAATGTCTACTTTCCAAAAAAGTTTGGTGCAGTGAAACAGCTCCTCTTCAAAAGTTTGGCTTTGCCTGTCCTCGAGTACTGCTCAACAATCTGGAGCCCCTCTTCAAAAACCTCGCAAAAAAAGCTGGAAGACGTTCAACGGTTCTTCCTTAAGACCGTTCGCCTGAGTAGTCACCGGACGAACCACCACCCCAGTTTGAGATACTACCAACAACACTTGCGAGAAGTCCAGTGGGAACCCCTGTGGAAGAGAAGATGTCGCAGTATTGTTCACGCAGCCTTTAAAGCCTGGTCCGGACAAATGCCCGGAGGAACCGACATCATTGTATGCAAAGCAGTGGTGGCAGTGGCACGGGTACGGACTAGGAACAACACGGCATCAACGATGTCGCAAAAATACTTCACGGTGGAACCAGCTGGATTGTGGACGACAACTGGAACTTTGGAAGTGGTCAGCTCATCGTTTGCTTACGTCGCATTGGCACTTCTGAACAATCGCTGCTGCGTGCTCACACCGGAAACTGTTGGTTCGCTTAAGAAATTCACCGCCTATATTTCCAGCCTTGATTTTAGCAATTTTGAATGGACTAAGAAGCATATCGCGCCCGATTACAATGAGACTCTAAAGAATGCTAAAAATGTCATTCAGTTAACTATTCAGTACCGGGTGCGGGAAAGCTTTTGGCACTGGCCTTTGCAGGCCCTCGCCTGAACTCTGTGTGTGCTGCACTGGAAAGCTCATTTCGATGGCTATCCGAATCATTTTCAAAATTGAAATTCAGGTTGTTAAATCAGAAATTGTTTCGGAAAACCCAAGAACCAATACTGTTGTAGTTGTGTCCCATGGACCGTATTTCAGATCTCCTTCAGCTTTGAAGCGAATCTGAAAAACTTAAAGGGAAAACCATAGATCTGTCAGTGTACTGTACAAAAAAAATTAGAAATATTTAATCAATCGTGCATCACTAAATTGAGGGAGACCTTTTTAAAAAGAATGTAAAAAATTTGAGACTCAAAAGTGGTGTACGGGTCCACGCTAATAACTTTCTCAGTTGTTATGCGATTGGGAAAATATCAATTACATTAAAGAGCCCAATTATTGCACCCCTTATTGTACTGAAAAAAAATAGTGTTTGTTTTTGCATTTCGGGTCTCGAATTGTGATCTAAAGTTAGAGATGCACGATTTAAAAAACTGGTTGAACTTGACCCTGCGACGCTTTCTTTTTTTCAAAACCAAAGTTGCCGTCAGATTGATTTTTTTATTTGCGTGGGATAGCTCCATCAAAGTAATATAACATATGTGTTGTAACTTTTTGTTGCTCACGCTCTGTTTTGAGAAATGCGAACCAGTTTTGAGCGAACTTGGCAAAATCTGCCATTAACCGGGCCACGCTTAATTTCTAGGTGCTGCCGCAAACCAATGCATAGCACTTGTCCTGCTCCTGTCCCAACGTCAAACCAAACAAATGTTTCACAGACCTATAGGTCTTCTTTCGAAATAAATCATAGATTGTTTTTATTAGTTCATATAGAGTTACATTCAGCAATTTTAGTTTAGTGCCAAAAGCTCTCCCGCACCCGTTACACGAAAGTTTTGGTGCTCATCTCCTCCAATTTATAGCGTTGGAAACGTGAATTCTCGACTACACAAATTGTTAGTATTTATAAGTGATGCACGAATATTATTTAATCCTGTAAATCTACATTGTAAACCTATTCGGAAAAGGTGATTTTGTTAAAGTTTCTAAAGATGCAAATCACATTTTTTACTGACGCAGTGCTTCCATTAATTGTTTTCTTAAGTTATCAGTAAAAGAATGAGCCTGCTCGCATTGGCTTCACGTGTTACAGAGTGAAGGACTGCGATTGGTTCGAGAGCACCGCAATCCCTCGATCAATCGATGCTCATCGACAGGAGCTAGCCAGATGGTCATCCACAAGCCGACATTCACCTAGCCCAAAAAGTGTCTTCAACTTAGAACACGGCCTTCGGGCACTCAGCTATCGGTTTAAATAAGTAAACAAGTATATAAGTATAAGTTCAAGTATAAATGTATAAGTATAAGTATAAGTATAAGTATACATGTACGCCGCCAACTAGCAGCTAAGTTAGTTAGTAAGTATAGAAAGTATATAAGCATACAGAAGTTTAGGGAACGATGCCTGGAACTTAAAATGTCTTGTCCCGGAACTCGCCAGTAATCATTTGTGCCACCGTCGGATGCTTTTACCAATGTAGTATATTGCGATGTAATGCAAATTTTTATATTCTTCAGAACTGAATACCGCTGTTTAAAACTGGAATTGAATTTACCGGCAGATCGAAAGGTTATTTGCAGGAAGATAATAGGGGGCGCCACTAGATCCTCGAAACATCGAAGCATCGAAGCATCAAAACATCGGAACATCGAAAGCAGATACATGCTTAGAGGAAATTTCATTTTGCTTGGTACCCTAAAATAAATACTTCCCAAAATGTGTATACTCTACTATCGCAATCAAGGTAAAGGAGCGGCATTCGTTTTGATCGGTGTTCCCTAGCATGAAGCGAGCGCTGTTTCCTGACGTTGATTGTGATAGTACTGTAAATATAGGTATAAACCAGGGTCACTTTTCAAATTCAGCAGAACACAGGCAAGTGTTCGAGGTCTTTTCTTCCATATTTTATGAATATCATAAAAAAACACCGCCATTGTGATTTTTGCTCCTTCATGCCGTATCGGCTCTCTGATGCTGCCTTTTACATAACTGTTTAAATAAAAGAATATGATTATACACAAAAACGATTCGGGTTTTTTTTTTCATATTGCGTTCGAATCTAGTGCGTACGATTCGCTCAGATTCATGTTGTATAGTCAACTGGCTTCAACGGACCGGTTCAAGATAGCAACCGGTTCAAGTTATCCATTAATAATGCTCAATTCAGAAAGCCTTTGGGGAAAACATGACGTTGTTATTCAATCATTGAAATGGGAAATTGATCCGTTGGAATATTGATCTATTCTGATTGGTTTCAAGTTGTCTCGATCAAGTTTAGGATATATTTATATTAACCTGCTGAGTGGGTGAAAATAGATATAGAGCTATTATCATGGCCTAACATAGCAAAATTTTATTGATACACACTCTTATTTGCCTTATTGCATTAATGTCTGAATGTTGCTATTGAAATAGCTGCTATTTCAACCCACCATAATTTTGTGATCTTTAAACAAACGGGCAACTGTTCCATCTTGGTTTCGGCGGCAGCAACTCTAACCAAACGTCAACAAGCTACTTTAAATTTTAGGTTTTTTGAATTTATGGATTCAAAGGATCTCTAGTTACGTTTAGGGTCAGGTAGCAGAGAAGCAATTCTTCATCATTACAAAAATCGTCCATCAGAAAAGCTGGTAGTTTAGCTGCGATATTCAGACAACCTCGAAAGCTGACCGGTATAAGTTACCCAACCTGGGCGTGATTGAGGACCATTGTCCTTTCCCCGAATAAGGTCATCCCACTGAGCAGTTGAGGTACTGCACAGATATCCCGGGAAAGAAGGTCCTACGCTGCCTGAACATGAGTTTGCATCGTGTTCCACTATATTTCAGCATAAAGGTCGCTGGGATTATTAGTAACTTTTGCAGAAGTACAAATCACACGTTTAAACTGAGTCATCAGAATGATTAAGAGAACCAATAAAGCCGCTCTAAAAGCGTGTGAAACTTGGAAAAAATTAAGGTCAGCAGGAGCTTTAATCTTCACTGCATTCATTTTAAACACGCCCAAACGAAAACTCGCCAAAGAATGTTTCAAACAAGCTGTTTATCATGTTTCGCTCAAGTCATGCAAAGGCATCTCGCACGGGACGACATTCCTCCTCTGGATTAATAGTACTCCGTCTGAGGTGACGCAGTAGATGTTGACCTTCTCGATACTGGCGTCGACGCACTATCAATGCGAACATCGGGGAGGGGGGTAGTGTCGTCGTGACGAATGAGAAGAATGAGCTCTTCCAGTATAACGGCGGAGCAGGTGATGCCGGTAAATGGGATTAACTGCCGGGCGTCTACCCAGTGCGAAGTTGTGGTTAACCATCCGAGACGTATTTTGCCCTTGTTTTAAATGTGTTTCTAAAAATCTTTGTTTTTTTTACAGTGAAAATTATGGAAAATAGTGAGCTTTCAATCAATCAAGCGTCTGCTCACAGCAGAAACTGGCTGGGGAAGTATTTTTTTCCTTATTCTTTTGTGAAACTGGTAATGTGATTTCCGCGGGGAGACCCCAAATAAATCATGATAAATAAATGGCTATTTGTGAAAAAAACACGCTGATCGGGAGGGGAAATCTCCATTACTGCCCGAGTAAAATCTACAACTTGTCTTCTGGTAGAGCAGCGTAACGGATCCACTGCAGATAGTTTTGTATCTTGGTGTACTGCGAACCGACTCCTATAGCGCATTGAAGAGTCCCATCCAATGCGATGCCCGCTGCATAAAACGCCTTGTTTTGATCCAGGCACACCAGTGGCCCGCCAGGATCCCCGCCATAACAGAAGTCCTCGCCAACGACACCTCCCGCACAGATTGACGAACTGAAGTTATTGGTGACTGTGCCGTTCGTGTCGACTTGCCAAAAACACCGGCCCTGTGACTGCTCCAGCACTGGCTGCCGCACCCACTTGAGAGGTCTCGCGGCTAAGGAGAAAAAGAAACAGAAAAAATAGTTATCTTTATTAACAGTAATCGAAAGGTGCCATTTAAGAGGAGAAGGAAAAAGATCTTTGCGTAAATCGAAGTGACGAGTTATAAGAATCATTAAAAAAATTTTCAAGGGCTTCTTTTATGATAATTGGAGTAAGCCAATTTTATGAATCGGGGAGGTATAAAATTGCGAAACACTGTCCTCGCACGACAGCACAACGTATTTTTGTGACAGTACGACAGTACGACCCACACGTGTTTTGTGAAATTGTGATGTCTGGCTTGAACGGTACTGATGGATTGAATGACTTGCTGTTTGTAAGGCTTCCGATCGTAATGGATAACTCTACATGCTGTCGATTGGCAAAATATCCGTGAGGCGTCGTTCTCAAGCGACTGTATGGATGATTGGATGATTGTTATGTAGTGTCACGGACGGGATTACGCGAGGAACAGAATAACCGTAATGGGATGAAGTATTAATTAGGTCAGCAATGAAGGTCACTCGTCGTAAATCCTCAATCAAGAGGAAAACGCACTCTGCTCGTGCACAGATTCAACTGCTGCTCGTGCAGAACTCCGACTGACTGATGCTATATGTCGCAGCACTCGCACAGCGGTAAGACAATGACTCATAAACGCGCTTCCGGCGGAAACGTGTCGTGCGTCTCGACTCGCAAGATTCAGATGGACTCGACTGATACACTAGATGGCGCAATTCTCACGAAAGACTCGTAATGGGAAATCCAACCGTCACAAAAATGCTTTATGAAGCGGTTAATTCGTATTTACGAATACTGATCAGAAAACGTTCTCCTGCCCCCCAAAGAAAACCCATGGGAAGCGAGCCTCCGTGTTGGCAATGAAATATAATTTTCAGGTTGTCAATATTCACTAATTTTCCGAGTTCTCTTATCTTGTGCTATTGGCTGGAGGACGATGCGGGGCGCCACCGGAGGAAGATTAGTGAAGCCATGACTAGTTAGAATAGTCTTAATCATCCTTATCTTCTAGCATCTTCCTCGTTGCCAGTCCCGCTCTCCTAATAGGTTACCACCATCCAGGAGCTTGTCGAAGGAACATCACCTTCCTGCAACTAATCCTGTCGCGCACCCATCACCTGTCTGACCGTCTACACTTCAACCAAATCTGCCCATCACAACGTAAAAGTAAACTTTTCAATATTCTTACAACGTTAAACAGTGTGTTACATGCTAAACTAATATTGATCATCCCATGAATATTTAGGTTTGTGAAAATATCCCACTTTGAAATTTGTATTTTTTTCCTCTTTACAGGCCGTTACCGTTTGTATCGTTGTTTAACTGGTCACCACCGACTCCGCTGACGATGCAGACGTCTCCCACTTTCGGGGAGAGATCATCCAGGCACGCCAGGCAAGCACACGGCTTGTAGGCAAAGTCGATGGCCCGTTCGAGGGTGATGATGGCAATGTTTTCGCGGTCGACGTCGATGAGGTTGAATGCCGGATTGACGGACAGCCTGGAGGCATGGTACGTCTCCGCGCAGCCACCCGCCGTAATATTGGGATTGGAATCGAGAGCGCCCAGCATCACGGTGACGTTTTGCGGTGGGATGGCTGCATTGGAATTATCAAATAGGCAGGAAGCCAGAGTCAGGATAGTTCGTGCACCGATGATGGTTCCGCCGCAGATGCCCGTGAGCTCACCCGCCGTTAGAAAAACTACCGCCTGGGGGAGAAAAACATTGATCTGAAATTGATTTGATCTGAAAAAATTCAAACATATTTCAAACGGAGGTCCCTAAACTTTTCGAATCAAATCGATTCCGAATCAAGTTAAATTTTTCATTAGTGTCTAATATTACAAATCAGTGTGATTGGCAGAGCTTTAACTATTATTCTTTTAATGTAATTGTCCCGCGATGATACATCATAGATTGTCATGCAGTATTTCAAGCAGAAAATTTGGCCGTAATTTTTAATTTTCCACACTTATGTAAAATATCTCTTGCTTAGCTCACAAATTTTATTAAAAACTATATGCGCGAGACTTTCTTCTCACAAATTTTGTTGGGCAACCTTTGAGCGAAAGATGACGCTTAATTTTAGGTGCCGTACAGAAAATTTCAAGTGGTCTTACATTCCAGCAAAGCTGGTTCGGTAGCGCCTTCGATCCGCCGATAATCGTCGGCACGATGGCGAAATCCGTCGCAATGCCCACCGAAGCACGCCGCGACGGAAACTTGCGTTCGTGAAAAGACACACGATGGTCGTGCTCTAAAAAATGACATCAGCTATTATTGGGCTTATAGAGTACTTGGAGGTATAGGAACTCCTCCGTCCTCTACGCCGGATTCATCAGCAACGACACATAATGTACGTAAGGGTGAGGAAAGGATAAGTCTTACCCTGAACTAGATCGCTTGGATTGGAGAGTAAAGTTTTGCTGGAAGGGGAGGAGGCCGCAAAGAAGTCAGCATTATTTCCGGCTCCAGTTTGGCCGCATTGACGTTTCGCACTGGCATCTCCGTAACTTGCTGTTACCCCTGCTAAAATTGCACCGCTCAAGCCCAACAATAGGAGGCTGGTGGGAAGATATCTGCTGCTCATCTTGCTCGTGCATAGCGGGGTTATTGAGAAAAATGAAGCGCAATTTTATAAAGTGATACATTGAATGTATATGACTGTCACACGTGAAACACGAGAATTCAAACAGCAAAATGATGTAGACGTGTACGCGCGGATGGCCTACGGCATCCTAAAAATAGGTCACTGACCAGATGGACAGTTGATGCGTTACCTATTTTTCACGAGGCAGTGTATATCAAAAGCTCAAAGACGCCGTAACTACTCTTCTTGCAAAAACGAGGTAGTGTATACGCGAGTTTCTTGAATTTTCTGCCTGAACAGTGGAATTTCGCAAACGTACTGTAAGTACTAATTAATTTCGCTTCAGTTAAGCCAGGCAGATTGTGCAACTGTTTCATGTATATATGAAAAAAGGAAGTATTCGAAAACAAGTAACACATAGAAAGGAAATCGCCTCCGATCAGTGGCACAAAACAAGGAGAATTCTAAGGAAAACTTGAACGGTCGTTAGGACTTGCGTCAATTAAACGGAAGTTCAAGAAGCACTTGAAGCTTTAAGGAAGCCCTCTCTCAATGGCCCCGAACGGTGTGCCGGCAGACTCGGAAAGGGAAAAGGACGACCAGTCGTCACGTCCAGGTCTCACTTTTTGTAGACGAACTCGAATGGCGGAGGCTCCAGGGGAGGATGATTCACATGGAAAATGCAGAGTGCAATCAGCAGACGGTATTGGCCGGGCAGCGCCTTGTAGAATGTCACATTGAGGTGCTCGCACAGCTGCTGATGCTCCACAAATAAAGCCATCACGTCATCGTCTGAACGATGAAAAAACGGGGAGGACTTTAAGAATGTCAGACTGATTAGAATGTCCAAGTCAGATTAATGAATTAAAAAAGCGCCCTCTGTCGGCGCAAAACGGAAAAGACAAAATTACACGGCACGAGGAATCAAACCCGGTGCCTTCTGATTCAAAAACAAGCGTTTTCGCATTTGGGCCACGGTCGCTAGTACTGGTGGGGCTTTATTTTACCCTCTATTTTGGCCGTAGGACAAAGTTGCGAATTTTTAATACAGCGAAGGGCACAAATTAAGTAATTTGGGGTCATGATTTGTCCCCCGGATCTTATTTAAGTCGAAAAGGTCGGTTGTGCGCATGTGCGATGTGCAGCGTTATTTTTTTGAATTATTTGCTTTTCTTGGCAGTTGTTCGTTTTTTGTTGTTTTTATCGCGCCTAAGAATACATTTTCATCATGATTTATATTATTTTCGTTCATGTTTATTTCTTCATTTTCAATCACGTTCCAAATTACGAACGTCTGAAGACGGGCATTTGTTGGAATTTGGAGAATTGACGTCCTTTTAGTTTTCTTTCATTTTGATCTTCCGATGTTATTGAAACCTGGCTTCTCAATAATTTTTGGATGCGGAATTCAAAATGGAGTTTGTATATGTGCAGGTTCAAAGGATGTTACGTGTTCTTGGTGCTGCTTTCCTTGCATTTTGCCCGACCGTTGGAGCTGCATGATTTTCAGGTAGACTACTTCGATTGATCTCTTGATTGGCTCTGCGGAGTTTTGTTTGCTGCTGCGTTTGCTCGGACTTCTGCCGTTTTAGGGATTAGGGTGTATTTAAAATTATAGGGTTAATTAAAAAATCAAATAGGGTTTAACAAAAATTAATATGATTCGAAACTAAGATAGGACAACGGCAGAATTCTCGGTTGAACGCATCAGGCAAATCTTTGGAAAGCTAATCAATGAATCGATTGGGTAGGGCTATCTGCAAGTTTGGCAGTTCCAGGGTTGGTCAAATTTCGCATTGCCGTCTGCCTGGCTCCACGGGCTCTTCCTTGTTTTTGCTGTTGTGTTTGATTTTACTTGCACTGATATGGGTAATAAAAAAAATCTGAGATAACTGTGGCTTTTTTAATCAAAATGGTACGATTTAGTCTTAGTGGCACAAATCTGGTCCTATCTGCGTGTGAACAAAATTTGTCATACGGCCAAAATAAACCGTTCAAGAGCACCAAATGGGGAACATTAATTATTAATTATTATTAATTAAGACCCAAATTAAGACCCAAATAAAGTTCGAAAAAGGCCTCAAAAATGTTTTTCGGACCTTAAAAAATTCGTTAGGGGGTGGTGTTCACTAGGAACACTTTCTTTTTTTTCCCCGGAGTTTCTTATCGTCCTGACGTAACGAAGCAGGATTCGCTCATTGTTACATGTGGAGAGGCAGCGACAGGTCCTCGCTAGCGATTGAACTTTGGATTCAAGCGGGGTGGAAGCACACTATTCCCCAACCCACAGCCCCAAATTTTTTTGCGGGCACCGGTCAACTAGTACCGAGGGGACATGTCCGTCTGCCTCGATGTTCCAGTCCCTGGGTCTTTTTCTTCCTCGCACTCTCCAGGTCTTTCTTGTTCTAAGTAGCCCTTAGAAACCCGGTACTGCGCTACTTCTACTGATCAGGCTCTACATTTGAAGTGGAGAGGTACGATAACGAGGGGGCAATCCTGCGCGCCTCGACTTTTACTGGGGGGAGACAAGTCAGATTAATAAATAATTATAATATCTGAAGCCATTTGCATGCGGAAGTGGATCATCGACTGTGAGGGCAAGCGAGAGAACACGAGGAGAGATACCGCACGCGCAGGGGTTAAGGTTTTATTTCCTTGATGGCATAAAAATACCGTGCACAACCGTGCACAAAACACACGGCGCCTGTGCGGCCAATCAAACGCATATTTAAAACAAGGTACGCATATGAAAAACGAAATAAAATCGAGTAAAAATACTACAACAGGCGAGGGTGGGTGGGTAAAACAAGTTTTTCAGAGAGTTTGAATGCTCGAAATGAATGGACAACTGAATGATGGTTGCGCGAACGCAAGAGACAACTGAAGTTTTCAAGCGAGTCGCTCGAAGGCCAGAAACGTCCTCGAGGAAACTTATCCTCGCGCACATGCGAGACGGGTGAATGGAGAGAGGCGGCCAGCCGTTGGGCGCGGTTTCCATATTATAAACAGATTACTTGGAAAGTAGTCTTTTCCATTAAATAAGCGCCCTCTGTCGGCGCAAGACGGAAAAGACATAAAGTTACACCGCATAGGAAATCGAACCCGGTGGCTTTTGCTTCAAAAACAAGCTTTTGCGCCGCTGGGCCATGGTGCCGTTCATTACGAACACTTTCTGTCTTTTCTTCGGACTTACTGACGTTCTACTGACGATTAGCAGGAGTCGTTCACTGTCACATCAAGCTCATGACCTATATGACGAAGAAAGGGCAAAAATGCCTGCTCGACCAATGTTTTGAGGTCCATCGCTAGGTCTATCCTCTGACCGTTAAATATATTGTTGCCGATGCCAACCGAACCCAAATCCGACTATGCAGTAGGTTTCCACCAGTGGGGCAATTGAAATTGAGTGCTCATTCCCTTATTCGCTTCAGAAATTACGATATTTTATACGTCACGATAATTCGTATTACGTAAGTTGATGATGAATGAACTTTTTTGATTCGTGCGACGTCAAATGTAATTTGCAAATTCTTATTGTGGAGTGACATCTTAACTAGGCATACCCCATGCCACAGTACATCTTCAACTTTAACGAAGGTGAAGATTTTTAGCGTGTCCACGCTACACATTTAGCAGGAAGGCGTATGTTGCAGTGGTCGCAGTTCAGTGGTTACGGGAATTTGACCGATCAAATTGTTTCTGGACTAGGATCCTGCGTGTCCGCGTCCATGGCCAGGATCGATGGCACCTCTTTCATGACTGTATGATGACGTTTTTTCCAACAATCAGAGGCGAATCTTAGCCGCACTCCTGTTAATCATCACAAACGGAAAGTAAAGGGAACATATTCTCAAATCGCAGCAACTACAATATGTATAGAAATTTGCGAGATGTTGCAGCAAATTTGTTGCTAACAATTCAAATAAGAATCTTGCGAAGGACCTGTCATCTGATACAGTATTTTTATAATGATAGTTTTATCTAGTGTAAGAACTTTGATCTCTCATCCTTCCTCCCGTAATATCTGAGTCTGCCTATTCGGAGAGAAATCAATTTGTCCAAAATTGAGAATCATGATGATAAAACTAAAGACATACCTGCAGCATGCCACGTTCCGCACTTTGGATGTAGTCGTGTGCTTTTCTGACTTACCATCCGGGACAGCTGAGACACAAAATGCGACAGTACGTCCAACACTAAATAAATCTACTCTGCTTTACTAAACCATGACGTCCGTGGCCGTTATTCCTCGGCGGCACGTTCTTCTCCTCCCTTTACCAGCCTACGGACACATGATCCCACTCGCGTAGCTCGGAAGGAAAATCGCCCGACACCATGACGTCACATTCGCTGTCTCCCAATGCCTGTTCAATCAAATTCATCAGCGCGAGCTCATCTCCCTCGAGCTCATCTCCCTCATCTCCCTTTCACTTTTCCCTCGTCAGCATCCCGAACGGCCTGATGGAACAGCTGGACGGATCGAATATCCTAGAGCCGACCATCTTCTTCACAACAATGGCCGCCGTCAGCCCCGGCGTCCCCGGCGTCAGGACTCTTCTGCAAGCCATACCAGCCCGGAGCGGTGTCGGAGACCCGGTCAACGTCCTTGGAATCACGGCTCCCGTCGATTTCGTCATCGTTGACAAGACTCTCGCCGAGGACTTGACAATTTGCCACGACCGCGGCATCCCGTTCCACTTTTTCAACACTGCCTGCGCGTCGATGACCCTTGGGGCGGTCTCCATGACTGAGGATCACCCGGTCTTCGAGGATGACGCACAGGGCAACGCTTTCTTCGAAACACCCCTACCAGGAGCTCCTCCTCCAACCATGCCGAATTTGTTCAAGCAACTGTTTTTAACCATGTGCCGGACAACTCCTCTAGTCAGTGGAATTATCTTCAACTCCGCCCTCGAAATAGAACGGGACAATTTCTCGCGCTGATGGAAACGTTTCCAATCTTGAAGGGTATTCCACTGCGATTCGTCGGTCCGCTAATGCCGCCGGCGGACAAACTTTCCACAGCAGGACAAAGTGCAGACATGGTTGGACCTCCAGCCGGTGACGTCGGTGGTGTACGTCAGCTTTGGCTCGATTTCCTACCCGTCACCCGTGCAAATTGCGGAACTTGGTAAAGCTCTGGTGAAGGTGGGTAAGCCCTTCATTTGGTCACTTCGTTCGGAACAACAGCAACACCTTCCGGGTGAAATACTCTCCCGGATGGCGAAGCAGTTTGACGCTCTGGAGAACCCGTTTTTGATCCTGGGATGGGCTCCGCAAAAGCTGATCCTGCAGCACGCTTCGACGGCGGTCTTTTTGAGCTATTGCGGATGGAACTGCACCATGGAAGCGTTGCCGCCGGGATTCCGGTCGTGGCTTGGCCAATGTTTGGCGACCAGAAGAATAACGCCGAGTGGTTGGTTCAGTGATCGACCGCCGTCATGGTGGATGGGACCAGGCTCAAGCCGGGGCGCGTGGTGTTGGCTGATGAGATTGAAAAGATCATTTTGATGGTGGGATGGAGGAGTGATTCGACGGAAAGTGTTTGCCGACTTTTCGCTCAGTCATTGAGCTCGAAGTTGAAGTTGGCGACGGGTTCGGGCGGGAGCTCTGACATCGCCTTTCGAGAGCTGATTAGTTTGCCGAGTGCGCAAACTCACGTACCGATTGTTACAAGTACCTCGTGATGAGTACTTTAGGATTACATTTTTAGACCATAGTTTTATTTTCCTCTATTTATACTAGGTGTCAAAGTATTCAGTAACAAGTCTACCAATATATAATCCACCAGAACATATCTGGGATCTTGTGTTCAAATTTGTTTCGGTAAAATATTGCGTCAAGGGTCGAAATTTGGAGTCATGAGTGCAGGAGGTTGGTGCGTGCACATTTGTAAAAGGTGAGAACTTTGACATCTCCATGCATTCTCCTCGCTCTGCGATAATATTGGAAGACAAAACAGTTTTGCGTACGAGGGGTCAGGCCTAATCCTGGCCACCCCGTTTTTTAGCCTAATCCTAGCCACTTTGCAAGTGGATTATCTAATTCAGTATTACTATTTCAATAAGACTTTCAACGTTGATATGAAGGCCTTCAACACCGGAACAATTTGATGCTGGGTTCAAATTGTTTGGATGTGAACTTTCAGAGAAAAACGTGTCGGAAGAGATAGGGAATCAGACCGAAATCAGACCGACAATTTCACACTAGACTAGAAGAGGGCGCTGCAAGCGCTCTTTCACGGAGCATTCCCCTGTATGGCCTCGCCATGCTAATCAAGCAATCGAGGAAATCTACAGATGCCAAATAAATCTAAACAAATCTACAAGGACGTTTGTTGATTTGCCTCGCAAATTCAGAATTACGCTTGTAATCCTTACTGTTTTTGCCATTTTGGATTAAAAAAATTTTCTTAGCAATGTCGTTTTTTCGAAAAGCACCTCTGATTGAAGTGGCCATGTCC
Organism: Hypsibius dujardini; assembly: GCA_001579985.1. Taxonomy (NCBI): domain Eukaryota; kingdom Metazoa; phylum Tardigrada; class Eutardigrada; order Parachela; family Hypsibiidae; genus Hypsibius; species Hypsibius dujardini. The sequence goes on along the minus strand of LRSR01001359.1, from coordinate 22,395 downwards.
GATGTCAGAGAGAAAGGCATTAGCGTTCGTCGAGCGGCAAAAATCCATGGCATTCCACGCTCTACTCTCTCCTCCCATTTGAGCAATCCTTTTCAAAAATCTGGATCGGGGCGCCCTGTTTTGTTCAGCCCATTGGACGAAGAAGCTTTGGAGGAGATAATTATCCTCTGTTCGCAGTTTTAAATTGGAATGGCACGCAGTGAGTTTTTACGAGTTGTCAGTGAATGCACTAAGTCCAAAGGCCTGATTCCGGAGAACGTGGAGGTCGGTGATAAGTGGTTCCGCAAGTTTATGCAGCGCCATCCCAAAGTATCTGAGCGAGTCACTCAAGCACAAAACATTAAGAAGCTTAAAGAATGAACGGCCGATGGTGCGGAACAGTATATTGCCCTACTTTCATCGCTTCACGAGGAAGGCTACCTCGACGATCCGGATGGTGTTTTTAACTACGACGAATCCGCCTTCAAACTTGCCGTCCTTTACTCCAAAACCCTCGCAGCAACGGGAACGAAACACATATACTACTTTGCAGCAGGTACGGTTTTAAGATGGCTGAACTTGATTGACTGATTGGCAAGTTAAAATTGACGTTCAAGTAGCCGGGGCAGATTGATTGACTGATCAGTGATTTCAGCCTAGTGTGCTAGTTCTGGTATACTGCGCGCGTGATCGATTGATTGATTTCATTCATTCATTCAGGGTTGTAACCTGACAGTTCCATCAGTTTGCCTATCATTCAGGTTTCAAAAGTGCTTTAAATTTTGTTGTACAGGCAACGATCGCGATCAAGTAACGACTCTTGTTTGTGGCAACGCCACGGGTCGAATGTTGCGACCGCTTGTCTTATTCAAAGGAGCCCTGCACTCTAATGAATGGTATGACGGCCGTTCCAATCAAATCCACATCGCCGTGAATAGTTCGGGTATAATGGACTTCGACAGTTTGACTGGCTACTTTGCGGCTGAAGTCTTTCCCAATCGTGTCGCAAAAAAGGTACAGAAGCTACATTGGTATTTTCGTCTGCTTGTCGGTTTGTCTGGGTGTGTCTGTTTGTTTCTCTGCCTATCTGAATGACTGCCTTTTTACCTGCTGGTTTTGCTGCATACTCGTTTTAGTTGAACATATTTATTATTATTGCAGAAATTAATTTTTTACGGTCATTATTCGCACGTCTACAACCAAGCTTTTGAAGCTGTGTATCGAAGTGAGGACATGTCGGGCATCCATGCATGGTAAAACTGAACTAAACCGATTTTTTTGCAACGCAATGTCCGAATGATCTGTCTGCCTGCCGGGCAGACGGCCCGACTTCAACCGCTGCATGCGAAAGTTTTCGGCGGATTGAAAAAAAACTACAACAATTACGTCCGAAAAATCCCCGTGGACAGCGGTGACATTGTGTGTCTTCTGCGGAAAAACGTTCCTTTTGCATGTTTTTGTTAATTAACTGGCCATCTCTCTGACTGCAGATTACGAAGAGCTCCTTCCCCCGGCACTTGGCAGCTGTATGCACAAAGGCGAGATTTGCGTCTAACCTTTCATCTAGATTTTCAAGCTTCGGCATTTTTCCCTTCTCCCCGAAAATTATTCCTAGTACGGTCTTCAAGGAGCCCGTTTTACCAGTAAAATGCATCGACATCAAACAACACGCAGAGACCTTTACCAAAGTCACAGAGCTTCTCATCTCAGACATCCCTGAATTGCTAGCAGGTCGAGCGGAGCTGATGTCACACTTCTTGGCAAAAGCTACGGCAAAGAAGTATTAATAAATAACAGGCAATTTGTAACTGTTGTGAGTTCTCTTCATTTGCGTCACTTGAATTTAATACACACATTGTTTTTCTTTTCATTTAGACCAGATTCTGATTGGAACTTGTGTAGTCGACTGAGCGCAAACTTGCATCCGGAACGCCCCGAAAAAAACCCGAGTCTTCAAAACCAGCCTGCTGCGGTTTGAACGTGGCGCAGCAGTGAACACACCGCAGTTCATCAAGACGCTGGAAGAATTGGATGCAGTGCGAGCGAAAAAGAAGTCCCAAAACCAAAGCAACCGCAAGGCAAACCCAGGAAGATTTTGCCGGCTAAAAAATTCTCTTTTTTGTGAGAAGAAATTGGATTCTCCGGGGGTTAAACTTCCTTTGCGCTGCCAAAATGGTCGAAAATAAAGATACGTCGAAAAATAAAAAAAAACGTGATTTCCGAGATTCGATCTCCTATCCTCCGTGGCACTTTAGAAACCTTGGTGATAGGCGCGCCACCTGTTGCCCTCACTAAATTAGGGTGGCCAGGATTAGGCAAAAAAACGGGGTAGCCAGAATTAGGGCAGACTCCTTGTACAGTTGGAAATCCGACTGTGTCATCGCGCCTTTAGCGGACTCGGCACCACTAAAACTGATATGAGATGAGCATGCCTTGCTCTGAACGTTTGTTGGACTCACTTGGACTTCTTCGCGACCGCAACGCACAGCTTATTACTAAAATTCGATTCCTCTATTCGCTTTCACTACACTCGCAAAACCATAAAACCCGAAGCCGTTATTCCACGCCGGCACTCCTTCTCCTCCCATTCCCGGTCTACGGGCGCATGATCCTACTTGCGAGGCTCGGAAGAATAATCACCCGACACCAGGACGTCCCGTTCGCCGTCTCTCAGTGCTTGTTCGGCCAAATCCAACAGCGTGAGCTCATCTGCTCAGATGACTTTACCCTTAACTACATCCCGGACGGCCTGGCAGAGCAGCTGCATGATGCGGAGGTCCTGGACCCCGTTAACTTTGTCACAACACTGGAAGGCGTCATCTCCGATCCGGCGTGCAGGATCTCCTGCAAACTGTACCGACCAGGGACGGTGGCGGAGACCTAGCGAAATCCTTCAGAATCGTCACGCCAGTCGACGTCGTCATTTTGGCGACAATATGACGGCAGCTTGCCTGACCGTCTGCTGCGCTCGCGGCATCCCGTTCCACTTTTTCAACACGGCAGCAGCATCGATGACACTCTATCCTCTCCATGACGGAGGACTGCTGGGAGCTGGGGGAAAACGAGAAAGTCAACCAGTTCATGAGGATTCCGTTACCGCGAGCTCCAGCTCCGCCCACCCCGGAGATGTTTAAGAAACGGATCTTCGCCATGGCTTCGGCGACACGTCTGGTCAGCGGAATCGTTTTCAATTGCGGAACTTGCAAAGCGCTGGTTAAGTTAGTTAGTTAATAGTTAGGCAAGCCGTTTGTGTGCTCCTTTCGTTAGGGACAACAGCAACCCCTTCCGGAAGGAAAAACCTTGACGCTGTCACTGTTGATTTTATGACTGGAGGCGCAGTTTGCACATTTCGTGGCATTCGTGCCATGTGTTCGCTATGGTGAAAGAAAAATTTTGCTGCCTTCTTAATAGAACCTGCAAAATATGTTTTGTCTGTGCTTACTGTCTGTCCTTACACTGAGGATCTGGTAATTAGCTCGAATTTAATAAGAAATTTGGTAAAGACTGGTAAAGACGACATTCTTTCAAGGATCGAGGTTGCGGGCTTATTGATACATGTGCACGTTATTACGTAATGGAATGTAACGGAGAAAATGATGAGCGGTATTACAGAGCTGACCTTGTAGCTCCGCTCCTGAACCTTTAGCGAAAATTTAACAAGGCCGATAATGCTCAAAAGCGTTTATTCTGATCGCTCAAATTTGTTTTTGCAGTGAATGATAGCGGATATGTTTCACCGTTTAGCTTTCGTAAGAACACAGGATCCCACGGGTTAAACGGGATCCCAAATTAGCTTCTGCTGTGGTGCGCCGCTTTGGTGTTGTCACGGTCACGAGGTGATGTGACGTTCGACTTTGACTTTAGCTATGAGCTCATGTTGTATAGCCTGTGATTTCATAAATTGCATAACAGATCTTTGACATATCCGGTGATTCATGTGGGAACCATGTTCCTTTGGCAAGTGAACGCTTCGCGTTCGCTCAAGACACGCCCACTACTTGTGCCTATATAAGCACTCGATTTGGGCTTGGGCCGAGAATTAGTATTAGCGTTCTGTGGTCTTTGCTGCTGGATTCTTTAGAGTTGTTCTGAACCCCATAAATCATGCATCATTCCATCTTCTGTTTAGTACAGAGTTGATCAGTTCACCTGACATAGGAGCGGACAGGTGACAGTGTTATCACCGTTTGTGTGAACATTAGCCATTTGTGCGTTTCACACTTTGTTTTAGTGTCAAAAAGTCCTCTGTGCAGCTCCGCTCACGACCTGTTTTGCATAGTTATACAACTTTGCCCATATTAGCTGTTGTTTGCGCGTAGCAATATATCATCATCATCAGTCGGATTTCGGGTATTTCATTAAACTTGTGTGTATGTGCGTTTGAGTGTGTAGTGTGTTAGTTTAAGCGGGACATCCCAAGTTGGGTAACTTTTTCGCCTGTCTAAAAGAGCAGTTCATCAACCCTTCAAGGTCGTTCGTCCTACATCTGCTTGATTGTATCCGAAACAGTAATCGTGCAGGAGAGTCATTTTCTACCTGTATGTCATCACTCGGATCCCGTCACAATAGCACCAATTAATCTTTTTGAAACATTCTCATCATAATCCTTTCGCGTATCTTTGTACATTCTCAAAATATATTCTGAACATTCATCTTTTTTGCGCTTAGACTTCCTGAATCCAGTACGAAAAGAATTGCTGAACCTGGTAACACTTGTGCCCGTAGCAGTGCAAAATTATAAACCAAAAAAGAAACTCGAAGTAATGTGGACCAAATAGTGTAAGCCCCGCGACGATGTAAATCATACAAAGTACCTTGTCGGAAAGATCACCCGAATCTGAACGAAAAATTACACACCGAACCTGATGCTTTGTATATACCGATTTTTTGGGTTCGGCGAACTAACGGATAGGGCGCCAAGGACATTCGAACTCTCAATGAAGTGCAACACCATTTTGCTTTGCGAAGAATTCGTGAAAAAAGGTCGACCATCAGGTCGCTACTTCGGCCTGTGTAGTCCTCGAAAGGAATGTTTAGAGGTCTCTGCTTTGCACATTCACACACGCTGGACGAAAGACGACGTAGGTTTGATTCCAACCCGACTGCCAGCCGAACATCACATTACGCCGACGACTTGCGGCGACAGAGTTCGGAAAGAACAGCCTGGAAGGATCCAAGTTCCATGCATCGTTCGATTTAGCCAACTCTCTTCGCCTATCAGAAGAAATGGCAGTTTTTAAAGGCATTCAGTGAAAAGATTTACAGCAACATTTAGTCCGCTGCTCAGAGGCCATTTTTTCCCCCTACCATAGGACTGTCCCCGTGAATATTGCCAAACAGATACCGAATGCCGCGCCGAGTCCCAACGCCCAATTTAGCTTTGAGTCGCCTGGAAAGAACACCGAACTTGCATCGGTAATTGCGAATTTTCAAAGAAAAGGTATCTTTACCGTTTGTACCTGGGCCTCGGGACCAGTGTGTAGTTGACCCTCATCTTATGCGATAACTCAACCAATTTTATTCGAGATTAAACACCTTAATTCGCAAAAAGATGTCAAAAAACCTGTTGCAGTGTCATGGCCTTGATCTGGAGATTGGAGAGAACTTTTTTACGGAAATTCAACAGTCTCTAAACGCTAATGAGGTTCCATAGAGAGCATTGAATTGAAACCAAACACACAGAAAAGCTATACGGTATGTATTGTCTAGCGTGCGCGCAATTAGCGGTTGGGCCATAAACCCGCTCTTAAGGTCCTGCTGCGATTGCAAAAATCTTTGTGATCTAGCAAAGTAGTTTGTAATGTGATCAACTTCGGTGTATTGTGAGCTTTGCCAAGAACGGTCCATTGATGATTCCGTAAAAGTGTTTATTTATTGAAATTTTAGATACACAATTTTTTGAAAACCGAGTTCTTAGTGTTCTCGAAATACGTTTTCGATCGGAAGGATCTTGGCAAAGTCTTTGAAAGTCACAAATCAGTTTCTAAACTATTATTAAGTTTATTACATCACAAAGATTTTTGCGAGGCAGGAATTTAAGGCGGTTATATGGCCCAACCGCTATTTGTGCGCACGAGAGAATACGCAGTACGCACCCTATAGCCCTTCCTTAAGGAAAGCTTCCTTGGGGAAGCTACCCAATCAAAAAGTACGGACCATTTTAGCAGACGGGCCAATAATGAAAACAGTTCAAAATATAAAGTTCACGAGCCTGACCCATGGCTCAGTCCAAAGGCTCCTCACGCCCCTGAATGAATTGCAGCTGGTTATACATGATTGCTCATCGCTCCATGACCATGTAGATGTACCTTTGACGGAGCAACCTTCGGAATTTCTTAGTCCGTCGAAACCACAAAGTGGTTCATTCGGGGGTAGTGAATCGCCGTCAAACCATGCGGTATTTGAAAGGCGGACCCAGAGAAAGCGGTCATCGGATGGGTTCGCAATGAACGCAAAGTAGGGCTGCATAAGGGAAAAGAAGATGTTATACTGAGTGCCGTCTTGGATTCAAACTGGGAAGGAACGCAAAACTGATTCAAACAACTATGATTTCTGAACAATCTATCGCAAGCCTCCGAGATTCCTTCAAACCATCTGGATGAACAATACTGTAAGAACAAAGGTTCTCTAATTCTAATTTTTGATACTGCTGTTCCAAATCCAATTCGTTTTGTTGCAGGTTCTCCAAATTTGATAAATTTTAGTCTGGTCTGATGCGAAAAGAACGTCTTGAACAAGTACAAAACAAGGTGAAATCCCTTTGTGAATCCTCACTAGGAATGATCCGCGCAGAAAGTTAAAGGTGCTGGCCACATGATGGTTCTCAATTTGACATCCAGCCAACATGTGGGCGGGTCCAATTTGAAGGTTGAATGTGCGATTGAGAAGCTGATCCGCAAGATGTTTTCCGCTGGGTGGGCGAGCGGCCCATCCAAGAGGGCTCACCGTGTGGATAGCCTGTCGTAGTTTTGCTATGATTATCTAACTTGAAGTGGCTGAAACTTCGAGCTGTAAATAACAAACCAAAGCGACTTAATTCGGCCGCGAGCTCCACAGCTGCATGTCCGGCGTAAAGGGTAGGTAAAATCTCATATCGTTGAAAACACTGTTGTTTGCGAGCAAAGCTTCAGGTCATACACAGAGCCAGGCAGCCTGCAAATTGGGCAAACAGATTGCCGGTATGCAAATTTTTTACTTTTTAATCATATTTCTCTTTGTCAGGAATCAAGCTAGTCCATTTTCCATTTGCCCTTTTAATTATCCAGCCTTCAAATTTTAACATAAAATGTAAATATAATTAAAACAATAATTAATGTAGAATCGCGACCCATCCGTAGTACCTTTTCGACCCCCCCCCCAGTAAATCAGACCCCGTGGGCCAAAACAACTTTTACGCTTCAATCGATCAAATGAGCGCTTGCTTCTCCCCAAATCCTTGTCCTTTTTCTTTCTTTTTTGGTGTAGCGATTACGGCGTCCCATTTTGTTTTGTAAAAGAAAACGCAAAAAAAACGAGCACAAACTAATGAATCGACCGCAGAAAGGATGGATGAAAACTGTAACTGTGAACTGTTTACGTAATCAATCAAGCGACACGTGCGGTATTGTGGTTCGCACATCTTTGCAATCAATCGAAACAGTCGCTTTTTACTGTGTGATGACGTAGGCACCACAGATGGGTCGCGATTCTACAGTACTGAAATGCTTGTTGGCGGTAAGCGGAAACAGCAGTGATCGTTTTTATGCGGGGGAGGGAGTGGGCAGTATATCTTTTATAATTACTTAATTCCTTTTTTTTGTTTTGTTTTCAATCAGCAGTGCATACTTTAATTGATTTTAGCTGCATAAACTTACGAGATGCCTACGACACGAGGTCTTAAATGTTAAAAATTGACTTGTGTCAAAGACACCTTGAATGCTAGTTCTAAGTAGATCATTTATTTGTAATTACAGTATGAGGGTTGAATGAAACAAAATACTCAGTGTTTGTAGTTTTAGTTTTAGTTTAGCTTTTTGATTTTAGTTTTTTAGTTTTAGTTCTTTTAGTTTAGTTTTGTAGTTTAAGTTCAAGTTTCTTTTAGTTTAGAGTTTTTTGTTTTTTGTTTGAATATGTTTTTTTGAATATGTTTTTGCACAAAATCGCTTAATTTTTAAACGAATACAAATCTCCAGTACCTTAAGTTCCGTGGCTTGGGCCAAGGCGACACATTGCTTGGAGTAATCGACCATACTGGACAGATGCACCCGAAGAAACTTATTCCTCGTAGCCGAGGGCATACTGATCGGGGCGGTGGCAATGACTCGCAAGGCATTGTTAACGGTTCGCGGGATCTGGTATGTGTACATCTGGATGGAGTCCATGTTCCGGTGGGCGGTGTTGAAGGCCGACCATCCTTCGTTGCTGACCTGGACCAGACTGGCACTGAATGATTCTGGATAGCGCACAAACTGGGCCTTGCCGTTCATCAGCGAGGTCATAGCAAAATCCCCGGCCCCGGAAAGGACAGTCAACTGGGCCAGTAAAAAGATGGCAGTTGGTGCGGGGATGAGGTAGTTCTCCCATGGTAGCTCAAGGCGAAATTGAAGATCAGCATCTTTTTCCGCAGAATCGACTGCATCGGAACCGGTGGTCGCTAGAGCTGTGCCTGTTCAACAGGATTAAGCTTACTGTTAGTTTCCTTTATTTAGCCTTCACACTACTGAACTATCCAAGTAAAAACATTCAATTACATGGAAACAGAATTTGTGAGCAAGACAAAAAGAAATACTTCAAAGGGATATATACAAAACCATATTTAAACTAAAAATAACAGGTTTAGTAATTAGTAATTAAAAACTAAAAAGCTGTAACACATAATTGACTCATTTTCTGAGTTTTTGATCGCGCATTTTAGTTATCATTGTACGTTTTTTGAGTTAGTTTTAGTGTTTTTAATTCCAACTTACACGATTTCGGTGGAGGAACAACCGCAGGAGCATTTTCGGCAGCGACCGGCACGCAAATTCCCACTGTGAGGATTATTACGATGGCGATAGTTCGAACACGGAGTTGCATGGTGCCTGTAGTTATGTGATCAAAACTTCCAGCATTCTCATGTGAGCTGCTCAATTCGATTTAATACTCTCCTTTGTCGAAATTCTAAATGTTTATCACACAATTCAACTGCATCTATAAAGCTGCGGAACTCGCCGTGTTTAGTGTTGTATGACAAATGCGAGTCCCACCTGATTCTCCGTTATCGGTACAGTTTTATATATACGAAATAATTCGGATAATATGAAATATAAACCCTTGAAACGACTGATCACCTGGTGGAACGAATGAAAAATTACATAACAAAAAAAGGAGAGGAACTTCTATGTAAAATGTGGTGATACGGAAGGAAGGAATCGCCTTGTACGACCGTGATTTTTTATAGCCTAGGATAGGTAAACGACTAGGAGGTCTTTTTAGTATTAGCTCTGTAGTATTAATAAAATTTAAATCACCGGCTTTTACTGAATTTCACTGAAAAAAAGATGTCACCCTCTTAGGAGATTATCGCATTTGGGCGTGTCACGCGATTTTAATGTATATCACTCATGCACTTGACGCTAACGTGACCGGGAAGGGCTACGGAGAAACGTTCGCCCTGTCTCCCACCTTAAGATAAACGTGGAAAATATTTCAGTAAACTTAAGGCAAGAACCCTGTTTTCCATCAACTGATGGACTAAATCGGTCCGTGTCACCTTTGACTTCTCTCGCGGACTTTCCCCATCACAGCAATGAAGGTGCCTCTTGCAGCCGTGTTAGTTGCATCATTATGCGTCCGCCAGGGTTATGGAGCGGACGACAAAGGTAAGTCTTTAGCGTTTATCGGTGTGATTAGTTCCTTGATTTTGGCAACTGGGGGGGGGGCAAATATTATTGCCAAGTTATTTCGAGTGGGTTGAGAGAGAGGGAGTGGGGGCTTCTAAATTTATTTAATTCGGGGATTACGGGGGGGAGTTAAATTGGAAGGTTGAGGGAAGGTAGTTTTCTTTATCAGCAAAGTAGAAACAATGATGGCTGCCCCCCCCCCGCCCCGCAAAAAGACCGTTACTCAAATAGGTTGCATCACTATCGTTCTGCCGTTTTCAGGCGAACTCATCTTGATTCAAACGGCTCAACTGCTGGAACGCACAGTGGTCATCCCGCTGACCGCAGTTGTAACCGCACTGGCTACCAACACCCTAAAACCCTTAGCAGACGCCCCTGTGCCCAAGACCGCGAGCGCAACCTTGCCCATAATCAAAGCTCTACGCACGAGTCTCATTGGCTTGTGGAGGACGATCCGTCCGATCCATGATGCTGTCGCGACGGCGGAGAACCACATCGCCGCGTCCGTTGCCGTCTTAACGGCACGGATCTCCCGGGCCAATCAAAATGTTCGCGACGTGGAAGGTGAAATCGCATCAGCAGACGCGCAGATTGCGAGTTTGGCCTCGCAGATCACCGCGACTCAAGATCAGGTCGCCCAACTGGAAGCCAGTGTGGGTCGGGCGGAGGAGGAGGTTCGCAAGGCGGAGCAGCGCGTCAGAGAGGCGAAAAACTGCATCATAAAGAAGTGGCGAAGGTAAAAGAAGACGTATTGATATATTAATTTAAATGTGTAGCTGCCCAAGAAATAAGAAATTTAAATGGTTATTTTAGGATAATTATATTTTGAAAAAGATATTTTGACGCGAGGTAAATCAATCGGAGACTGAAAGTAGAGAGGGTTTATACTGTAGTAGATGCTTCCGTTTTTTTTACATTTTTACTTCAATTTGGAGTAAAACAAGAGATTAAAAATGTCTTCGATCAGGGTTTTTTTTCCTTAAATGTTTAAACATTATGAACGGGACATCAATGGTTGAGAAATGTGAAAAGCTTTTGCAAAGCAGCAACATTGTCCAACTATGAAATGAATGACGAAATCAAAACAGGTACAGTAGTAAGGAACTCAACACTTATACAAATTATCGCATCAATGACTGCTACGATCGAATACCATTTGTTTGAATCTCCAAACTCATTCGAATCACTCTAGCCGATAGTGTTTAGGCACCTGAGTATGCCTGGCAAGTTTAGCACTTAAATTATTCTGCATTCATATGCTGCTTGACAAGCTATCTTAGGCAAGAACGGAAATTTTCCTTCCAATCGGTGTGGTTTTTTTTTCACAATTACCTATCAATATATCATGATTTAACAGTGGTGTCTCGAGCTGGAACTCACATTTGCGGTTTGAAAAAACATACGGAAGAAAAAGACTTTCCGCGTCCCTTTTTGTTATGGCCCGGGCTTGATTGATTGATTTATCGGCAAGCTTCCAATTTTTTAATCCCAGGCAATATTTTCCAAAACGCAAACTTATTTTTCAAATATACTAGATGACTTCTGCAAAATGTAAAAAGTAGATTAACAATTTTCCGACCAAGACGAAAACCGTGAAAAAATTAAATCCACAGAGAGCAGTGGCGCCATCAACACGGATTATCGCTGCAGCTTTATTTTCCGGACTTATTCACCACTATTTGCTTTTCCACTCGCAACAACGTGTCAAATTAAATTTCGATTTATTTTCTATGTTTGGCTGAAGGCTTTTAGTAAATTTAATAAACAAGATTGCGTTCTGGAAAATATTAGTTGAGATGAAAAATGTGAAACTTGCTAATCAATCAATCAATCAATCACGCTCGGGCTCATAGCACAAAGTGGCGCGAGAAGTTTTTTCCGCCTTATTTGTTTCTGATACCGCAGATGTGATTTCCAGCCCAAACTCCCAATGTAAAATCATGATATACGGACAGGTATTTGTGAGAAAAAGAACCCACGCCAATCGGAAGGGGAACTCTAGGTTCTGGCGAAAGTAATTGTAATCGAAATCTCGACAGAAGCCGGCGACCAAAAAACGTCTGAAAAATCTATAAGACATTCGGATTTTGGGTTAAAGTTAGAAAACATGTACAAATTAGACTGGCGTTTTTTGGGATTTGTTTCAACTTATACTTACCTTTTAATTGAAAGCAATTCAGTCAAATCTGTTTCGAACTTGGCGTTGTTCTCACCAATCAAAATAGACGACGACAAACTCGGCAAACTCGCGGATGGTTTCAAGACGCGGTCGGCAGCGTGGCAGACGCCATTCAAGACTTCTTCAACATACCCTGTCCGTTTTTGAACGACGTCGACAGTCGCCGGGACGATGTACGTCGCGCTTCGTCAAGCCGTGACCAAGCCGCGACCAACCTTCGCAACATGAGAGCATCTCAGGAGGACCTTGTCAAGAGCCGTGCGGCACTCCAGGCCAAACAGCTCACCCTCGTAGCCAAACGGGACGGCCTGATGAAAAGTGCTCGGGAGTTGACGAAGCAACAGATGGCCAATGTCGCCTTGGGTGTGACGGTTCGCAGTCTCCTTAGCAATGTGGGATTATTCATGGGCGGCACAACTGTCCTGCAGCAGGTGATGGTCACCCTCAGCAACATGGCGGATCTGATCGACCCGCTGACCAGTATGGTCAAGGCTGCCGAGGGCATAGCTCAATCGGCTGGTACGAGTACTGGATCGCTCAATGTCAGTGTCAAGAGTATCCGCGAGAGTTTGCCCAAAATCACAGCAAAATTGCCGTTGTATCCGTGGTTTTTGATTGACTGGGATAAGTGTGAAATTGTCGGCCAGGAGGAGCCCTACTTGTACATCTCATAAAACGGGATGTTGATCAGTTGGCCCCTTGCCTGCTGCGCGTCGAGGGACTTTTAGCGTTCTGAATTCAATTGGTTTAGATAAATTTTCGCCATGGTAGTGTGAGGTGCTCGCTATACTCGATGAAGACTACGTAGTGAAGACGGCGGGACGGAAGGGTGTTTTGAACGAGTATGACTAAACTTCGGAAGGCTGCGGACTGACGCAGTGTCTTCTAAATAACGTTGTTTTAATATGGCAACCACATACTTACAATTCTTGACTCATACGCTTACAGGGTTATATACGAGAGGCACACTGAAAGTAATGTCACTTCATGTTTTATCGGGGCCTCTTGGGTGCGAGGCTTTCTTTTAAATTTCTCAACTTGCCAACATAAATAGGGGACTTGCACGTTAACCTCTTAAGTTTCGTTGATCTAGCTTTAAGAGTCTGGAAGATCTGATTTATTTTCGGAGATACACTTTTCAAAAGTGGTATTGTTGCATTTGACTGTCGGTTTTCGTGCACCACTAGATAAATTTGGGAAATTCACAAGGGAAAAATATGCCCGATGTACTCAGTCCTACTGATGAACTGACATCAATTGAATCTAAGAAAAGCCCTGCAAGAGAATTAAATTCTCGGGATTGAAATCCAGATTCATTTTGCGTTCAATGAATCAATCAACAATGAATCAATCAATCAAGCTAAGCAATTACTGTTGTAAAGAATGCTCTCGGTGAGGTTTGGTCATCTGCATGTTTCTTCTCTTCTGCTCGATGAAAACAAAATTTGTGCATTTTCTCATTTAGATCTTTGCATCCCTAAATTATTAGTCTTAAGTTCAATTTTTTTTAATCAATAGGTATTCTTTGTTAAATAAAAGAAATTATGGCTCCGATTTCCTACGATCAGGTAAAGCAAGCATGACTCTATCAAAAATATATTTACTCTTCGAGTTTTAATTGGATTGCTACAAAACCTTTTGGAAACAATTGGTGAGAGGTAGATGTTTATTATCACGGCAAAAGATTAGAAAAAAAAAGAATGGAATTGGGATATAAACCAAGTGACATTACTTTCAGTTTGCCCCTCGTATATATAGAAATTTATTTCTAGTAGTAGTCAATATAGGCTGCGTTCAGAGGCTCGTTTAATGTCTTTACAGGCGCAAATGGGAGGTTAATGACATTCAAAAATGATTCAAATTTCATGGACAACGAAGGTTTTGAAAAATGACATGAATTTTCAGAGGGAGCCTCAGAAATCAGACCCCCCATATTCCCGCAGGTTCCACAATGATCAGGAACAAAATGCCGAATTTTGGGTTCAATTTCACCAAACTAAATGACGCTTTTTAGAGGCATATTAGCTATAATTGTTTGACTTTCAACACCCATTTCAAATTTAATTTCGAATCAATTGGCATCAGCCAAATAATTTTTTGACATCAGATTAGCAGGACTCTGTGTGTTTTACAAAAAGGACTAAATAATTAATAAATAATAATAATAGGACTAAATAATTAATAAATAATAATAATAGGACTAAATAATTAATAAATAATAATAATAGGACTAAATAATTAATAAATAATACAGAATACAGAATAATAATAATAATAATAATAATAAAATAATAAATAATTACTAAATAAAAGGACTTTCCAAACTTCGCTTCGCCCACTGATTTGTGAAAATTATTTGGCTAATGCCAATCGACTCCAAATGAAATTTCACTCGGAACGGTCTCAACAAGGTTGTATTTGTCAAGTTTTAAAAATCGCTACTAACACAGTTAAAATGAAAAAATGGAATCTTCCAGTGTTTTTCAGACTTTGAAATCTTGCAGAGAAAATGACTTTACAGGCGAAATACATTTTTATTATATTTATGACTGGCATAGGTTTAAATGAAAAATATATTTCCAAGTGATTAGATTCCTAATTCGGCACTTAAATAATGCTCCAAAGTAAACGAGAAACAATTAAAGAGCCCAGTACGCTCGAATTCTGCGCTCCATCGGCTTGTACTGTTCGGGCCTCCGGCAGATTGTGCTCCAGGATGTCTGTTGGGCACGGCCACGGGATCGCAGACAGTGGGCGTTTCGAAGGCAGCGGTTCTCTTCTTCACCAGATTATTATTTGAATTCGGAATTATTAACTGTTACGTTTGTCAACTCCCTGGGAGTGATATCAGGCTGGTGTTATGGCGAGGAAGTCGAGATTGAATTTTTTATGTCACAGCTCTCGCTTAACCCTCTGGTTGCCGGGTGTTTTAGGTATACGGGTAGTGCTGGGTCAGCCAAAGTTGGCTTAAATAGGGAAAGTACCTAACTTGTATGGTTAACATGACAAGGGTTCATTTGGCACTTTCCCTGCTCGGTTAGTGCCGTACCGCCAGACGGCGCTGTTGCGCCTCCACACAACAACCTGACAATAGCTGACATTTTGCCAAAAGGGAATCAAAACATCTTCCTAGTGAATTCAATTTTTTCATTCCGCTCTCGATTGCTTGTTTATGTCATTTTCAACTGGATTTTATCGGTATGGTCGTTGGCTAGGACCCTTTTTAATTTCGAAGCCCGGAATTGTTTTTTCAGCACGCACCGCAAGTTAGTGTACATGCGATTTAAGTTTAAGCCAAGTTTGGCATAATGAGTTCTCACCACTTCCGGAAGTTTTTTTCAAAAGTTGTTTTTACTTTATATTTTACGGTTCTGTTAGAGGATCAAAACAAAAAACCGTATCAAAAAAGTGCAAATGCTCGATGAGCAAATGGAGTTTGAAGGAAGAATTAAGCCAGTGTAAGCTGACCGGCACTCAGAGGGTTAAGATGGACCAGAAGAGGATGCAGGCTTCAGTCTCGACACATACACTAGGCCATACCCCAACGCTCAACGGGCCTAAGTGGCGCAGTACGCTCACCAGACAAACAGACAGACAAACAGACAGACAGACAGACAGACAGACAAACAACAGGCAGACAGAGAAAAACAGAAAAACAGACAATCCGTTAACATGTCAAAATAGCGTTCATTCCGGTTTCTGGCGATTTCAGGTTTATGCGAAGTCGAAGATACAGAAACCTAGCTTATACAGACAGACAGACAGACAGACAGACAGGCTGGCAAGCAATAACTTTTGGTTGTTGTTTTCAGAGCCTTGCAGAGCTGGGCCTTCACTTATTGTGTTCATGTTTTTAGCGATTTCGAACTGATATGCAACAGGCAAAGGCGGCTTGACAAAATTGATTTGCGCACTGCAAACCACACAACGATGCGACCCTGCCTTTTGCTTGTTTTAGCGTGGTTTATACTCGTATGCGAAGCACAAAGAAAAGACAATTTTATTGTCAATCCTTCGTCCCTTTCTTTTGACCATGCATTTCTATCGGTCTCTCTGGGTGTTTTTAAATATATAATAATAACTTGGTGCAGCCCAATTTCACTATTATTAAGATCCTCCTGTGATGGCAACGACTCTTACTTGTTAGTGATAAACTAAAGGAGTCCATGTCGACATCCGATTGGTGGGTGCTAACCGTCAACCCTTTGTCTACACATTTAATCAAGCAATAAGAATTGTACACGCTAGGAGTAACACTGTCTAAGATTCCTTACAGTGCTTATGTCACTCTACTAGCACGTTCAAATATGCAAAGTCATGGGAAGAGTACAACGCGCAACCATTGCAGTAACTGGAAATGTAGCAAGAGAATGGATGTTCTATTTGGCATTAAAATGCTTTTTTCTTGCTTGTAAAAATGGTCGACCGAGAGCGCGTCTTCAGGTCCTCCGCCACTCTGATCGGATCATAATTAGGATCGAGGTCCGTTCTCTGAATCCATTGGGAGGCCATTATTTCGTCTTGACGTTGGCTAATCAGCTTTTGCTGTCCTCCGGTGCAGTAGACGAATGGATTGAAGAACTGAAAACGAATCATTCGACGGATTACTGGGTCTGGAGTCGTTTGGAAGGATGAGCTGTAAAGTTCTTCACAATTGATGCGATCCACGTCTGGGGGACATAGTTGATAACTGAAAAAGTAAGACCACAAAACATTGAAATCATTGGCCAATAGCTTGTCAAAAAAGGGTGGAGTCCTCTCTAGAGATGTGATCTAGGACCCCTGAGGGTGGGGGGATGGGGATGGGCAAAGAGGTGAAAGGCACTTTTTTATATAATTTCAAAATATTTACGAGAAAGCTGTTTAAGTTAAGTTAAGTAAAAATTTTAGACCATTTTTGAATATTGTGTACCTCACAGCTGCAGTGTTTGATCGAAGCTGGCCAAAAGAAGCCCTTATATCTGATGCAATAGCAAGAGCTTACAAATGCTTTGAATTCCAACGGTCCCTTGAACTTGGATCAAGAGCGCGCGAAGGTTTCAAACTCGTAGGCAGCAAATTTCCCTCTCTGCCCTTTTACCCCCACCCTCTCTCTGATTCCCTATCAAATGCAAAAATATAAGGGGAATTGCCACTTTGCCCCTCCCCTCCCGTCCGGGCGCTCCTGACATGAACAAATCTCTGTCAAGTCACACGTACAGTAATGTTATGTGAGCCTGTGGGGTTGTCTCAAATTCACCGAACAGCTCTTTCTACAGCTATCAGAAGTTCCCTGCCCTCTGGACAAGACTTTTTTCTTGCCTTTAAATTATTGAATATGACTCGAAGAAAGCAAATCCCGGTTTCAATTCCTGTTCTTTCTTTAATATTTGTGATTCACTCAGTATTTTTTTATGTTTTGACTATTTAAAAAGTCAAAAATTTTTGATTGGTTAGTGGGTGTGGTTTGCTTGACCTGAAGTGTGCATTTGGGGGCGGAGTTTGACTTATTTTTTATGCATTAAAAAGCACGTGACCGGAGAACAATGTGGGGACGACTGTGTCTCTCTATCTCACGTTTGTTGAGTCCATCCACAGACGAAAAAAAGAATGTTTTCGCAACGATATCACAGTCAAACACAAAAGAAAAAGAGCGAGCATGGATGAATGCAACTCTTGATCGCCTCTCTACGCATGTCTGTTGGGCTTTCCGAAGATTAGGACAGAGTTGTCGAATTGGTCAGGCGATTTCTGATGAACCCAAGTGTAGTCTGAAATTAATAACGAAAGTTGTTGAGAGTTAATGACACATTGCTCAAGCTTCAAAACCGTTTGAACAGCTACCGGATGATCGGCCGTCTGAACGGTACCTTGAAGAAATCATTCCATCGCACCACGGAAGGGTCCACCTTGGAAGGAGAAGCTAAAACTTCTGCAAGGAAAAGCACACATTTTCATAATTTTTCACGATTATATTGATGATAGAAAGCCTTTCTTGTGGTTTCCCAATTGTGAAGCACAGCAATGGGAAACTTACTCGGCTGTGCCGTGGTCGGTTCGACTTGACGGTTCGATGGATACTGCCCCTGTAAACCCCTTTCCAGCAGGGTGTTAATAGCTAGTGCAGTTATCTGCAAATAACAAGTGTGAGATTGTAAATAATTCTAACGCATGAAAAATATCACACATTTTCATGGCAAAATAAAATGCTTACAGCATCAGAATCGGAAACTGTTCCCAAACTGTTGAGCGACGAAGAGAGGGAATCCAAAACTCCTTGCCGATTCCCAAGGCCCCCATCCAAAACTGACCCACCACCAGGCAAATCTGCAGACTGTCCAGCAGTGAACAAAAACGGCCGACCCCCAGGGCCTCCTCCATTTAACGAAAGTTTCCCGTTGCTATTCAACCGTGTTCCGTATGTATTTAGCTGAGTCAACAAACCAGGAGATTTCGCGTCCGGAAAATCACCATACCCTCCCTGGGACCCATACGACCCACCACTACCACTGTAATCAATTGGTCCGGATTGGTCGTAGGGGACACTCGGACCGGGTTGTTGGTAAACATTTGGTGGATCGTACGATTGTGGACCACTTCCTGATGTCGAGCCATATCCGTTCCCGGAACTATACTGCTGCGTGTTCGAATATCCACCCGATCCGCCGCCGTAATCCCCTGTACTTCCACCATAATCCGGGGTGACATTGCTGCCATAGGAAGGTTTCTGGTAATCTTGAAACGCTTCGGAAGGAACATACGGGCCTTGACCACCCGAGATGAAAACGTTGGCCGGATATGGTGTTGACCCTGTTTCAGTCACCAATTGATAGGTTCCGCCGCCTTGGTTCCCATAATTCGAACCTTGGTTCCCGTAATTCGAACCCTGATTCCCATAATTCGAACCCTGGCTCCCATAATTTGAACCCTGGTTCCCATAATTCGAACCCTGGTTCCCGTAATTCGAACCCTGGTTCCCGTAACCCGGTGTTCCATAATTTCCGCCACTTTGCTGATACCCGTAACCACCGTCCGGGTAACCTTGGTTGTACGGACCAGACTGAGAGGGTATCGAGGGATAAAACGCAGTCGGTAGAGGTACGGACGGAGGATACGGAATGGTTGGGATTGCAGCATAAGCTTGCGAGTTTCCACCATAACCGTAACTGTTCGAGCCGCCTTTTTTGTAACCATTGCTACCGCCACCGTTGTTACCGTACGAATCACCACTCCCACCGTACGACGCACTAGGTTTCTGCCCGCTACTGTAAGGACGATCCCTAACAGGCGGTTGATACGAGTCCAAAGTATGCGAGCCACCATATCCCGAATCCTTTTTGTCATAACAAGGCGTCGTTGTTACAGTCGATGGAACATAAAACACCGGTGAAATGGCAATTGAGACCGGTGGCGGATTGACCACACTGGTAGTTCCGTATGTCTGCACCGGTAGCGGTGGTCCCAGTTGTAACGGTGGCGGCTGGTAACCGTTGCTACCATAGCCCGTTGTACCGTGGTAGTTATTGAAAGGTGTAGTCCCGTAGTACTGTCCACCGTTGTAATTCAGTTGCACACCCGGCCCGGGATAAAAGCCAATGATAGGTCCTGGCCCTGGAGGTGGGGGTATGTACCCGTTGTTTTGTGGGTTAACAATCGTTGGACCATTCCCATACGGAGGCGGCGGGAAAGGGTTATTCTCCACAAAAATCGGTGGTGGCCCATGATGATGAGGCCTTCTTGTATATTGATCGGGTGATCCATAATCCGGGACAGGGGTCGTTGCTTGGTATGGACCGACTGCGTACTGCCCCACCTTGGGGTACTTCTCATCATTGGTTTTCGTGACGTAGGTCGGTGGTGCCGCGGATATTACGAGGCTCTGAACGATCGGTAGCGGTGGTACGGGATTTTGGTATGGTACGGCGGGAGGATACTTTACAACCACGTGGGTGTCGCCATACGGAGCAGGGGTAGCTGCTGCGACGTAAGTACCCGCCGGTCCAGCAGGTTGGTACAATCCGGCGGGGACTTTGGACAGGATGTCTAACAGGCCGTACAGTTTCGTTGGTCCAACGAGGGCATTGCCAATCCCGCCCCCCGAGGGTACCAAAAATGCCTCGATGGCTCCTGCATTAGTGAGGAAGAAGGTCAGACGAAACGCCAAGCTTACGAAAGACAGTTGGAAATGGCTAGGGAGAACAGCCATTAAGGTGAGGACCCATCAGGGCTCAAAACACACTTGTAAGGTTGGAACATTATCAAGATGAAGTAAATTAATCTTGAGCAGAGGTATCAGTGAGAAAGCAGCTTTCTCTTATGCCATGGCAGATGGACAGATGCACCATTTTTTCCCTCGCGTTTGTTATGTCATATTCACTTCAGCCTAGACGAGTTGGTAGGTAGCTGTGCCTGAGCTGTTTGACCCAGTTGCAGGGCGCGGTGACCAGCGGGTTGGCCATGTAAATGATTGTAAGCACTAAAAAAGCCCGAGATAGGGCGTAATTGTATTCAAACACGTGGGGGTAAAAAGTAAAGCGCAAAATAACAGTGATTTGACTACGTGCATTACAGGCATGGCGCGCAGACTGCAGTGTGTAGGAGTATATTGGGTTCCGGTTGACTGACCAACGGACGGCTTCACAAAACAACAGAGGACGAAATGCTACGATGGTGAGGAGCGTTTTGAACTTGCACTGCTTCGCATAGCTGCTTTTTAAAATAAACAAATCTCATCAATGAGATGTTAAACGAGGAGGTAGGTGCTGCTTTTGAGTTGTGAATGGATGCGTAGAGGACGTGTGGTGAATGCGACGGGTTAGGGAGGTTCTGTTTGCCACTTCAGTTCACAGCGGTAAAAATAGTCACGTGACGTGGATAAGCAAAAAATGCGATCTGTATTTACGCTATTTTCAAAAGTTAGCCTTTGTATTTCCCGGATAGATCCACGTTTTAGTTTTATGTTTTCCATTCTGCCAAACATTAACATGGATTAGGAAATTCATTTCACTTTCCATTAATCTATTGGAGGTGGGAATCCGTTGGCAAGGGAGTTGACTGTAGCCATTTGCGTGCATGAGGTTAATTCTGAACCCTTTTTCCCTGTATGTTTGTGTATTTTGTATCCCTCTTGAACTTAAGTCAAAATGATTTTTTCAGCCATCTCTTGCATTTCTTCCTTCCAAAATTTCTAGATATTTTTTGTTGATTTTCTGATTTTTCGCATGTTTCGACGATTTATGCGTATGTTTTGTTAAAAGCCGCTCGCCGTAAATATGATCTACTTTATGCGTTGTAGTTATTGTGGATTGATTGATTGATATAGCCCTATCAGTTTATTTATTTTAACTCAGTATTACCGTTGCATTGATCGATTGATTTGGCCCTATAAATCGCAGTAGAGAAATCCCATGGAAACAAGCAACTCTGGGCCGTTAGTTTACGCCTCAAAATCCGTGAAGGTGTATAAATTGATTGTACTTCTCTTAACTCAAAAGAGAAGGGACACGTCGAAACAAAAATAGGGGAAAAAATTCTTGAACCAAAAAAGGAGAAAACTGAATTGATTGACGTTGTTATAATTAACGGCTGGAATTTAAGCATTCACAAAAACTGACGCGGCCCACTCAAAAATAGCGCCAAATGACCGGAAAAAGATCTTTCAGAAACTTCAATCATTCCACAACTTCCTGTTTTGGAAATTTCAGAAAAAATGTGGAATGGTGGAGGGATTGG
The DNA here is from genome assembly GCA_001579985.1 of Hypsibius dujardini. Taxonomy (NCBI): domain Eukaryota; kingdom Metazoa; phylum Tardigrada; class Eutardigrada; order Parachela; family Hypsibiidae; genus Hypsibius; species Hypsibius dujardini. The sequence continues at coordinate 666 of LRSR01001359.1, read as the reverse complement.
AGGAATGGAGGGATTGCAAAAAATCAATCTTCAATTTATTAATTTAGAGAACAGCGGTCAACATCGAAAAAACGACAGTGGGAGGGGACAAGAAGGGGGAATGGGAGTGGGACTTGTAGCCTCAGCCCAAATTGAGTATGTCAATAAGAGGATGCCATTGCCCTCTTTGCCACATTACCGAACGTTAACGGGTACTGGAAAAAGCAGTGGGATAATAACAAATGATTACACCGCAGGAGGATGAAGACTTCACAATGCTTCCAGTAGAATGGCCAAAATGGATCAGACGTCAAACAAGAATTGGGTTGTAAAAAGTACAAGACCAGTCGCCGAATAACGATTCAACGCAAGCATGAAGGAAAATACATAAAAGAGCTATCACAACTATGCATGGGCTCGTTCCGAATCATGACGTTATATGGCTTCTTGACAGAGGAGGAGTTGAGGAATGATGCAGCAATTACGAACACTATTGTCGCGGGGGTCCAGACTTAGAACAACAGTTCCCGAAGGATGAGCTGTGAAATAAACGGCACGTAAAACAAACAATATAGGGTGATAATGTTCTATTCATTCCCGAGAATCGGCAGATGAAGAGTCACGATTACAAATAACGTACCGCTTCGGCAACGGTGTTAAAGGTGTTGTCGTAGTACACCGGATAGT
>LRSR01001354.1:0-15118 GCA_001579985.1 Hypsibius dujardini | reverse complement strand
CAGCTCTGCGGATTTCGGGACCGATCGATTTGCACTTGTAATTCGCTTGCACAAAGGAGCACGGAAGATTACTCCCTCGAAATAGCGCCAAAAAGGCGCATTCGAGTGGCGAGGCTTTGAAATGCTTCAAATTTGAATTTGGTTTAGAAGAATGGAAAACGCTTCAGCAGAAAAAAAAACGAAGTTAATTGAACGGAAAACAAAGCGGAACAATAAAATTTCAGAATATATTTCTATACATGCAAATGTGCACACAAGTAAAAATAAAGCATAACTGTTTTTCAGTGACACTACGAGGCTTACGGTTCGGTTTTCGGTTCGGTTTTCAGTTCGGGTTTGACTTACAGAATGGGGAAAAATGGGGAAGAAAATGGTCCGGGAACATGCCCAACAGAAGATGTAAGATTATACCAGCAATGTTTAAACTCCAATCATTCTCAAAAGGACTATATAATTACTCTGCAGCTTCTGTTCCCAGAGAACTGAATATGAGTAGAACGTAGCGAAGAAATACGAAGAATCCGATAAATTTGCAGAAAGTGTTCGTTTGGTTTTTCCTGTTTACATTGGTTATTTCGAACCGAATACAGTAGAACCTTCACACTCATCGGAAGAGAAACCGATGGCGCAAACAGTTTTATAAACAACGCCTACTTCGAACTGAAAAAAATCTCTTCAGACGTCGTCTCAAAGGACATTTAAGGAACAAACCTTTTAATAGCGACAGTTTGGTTGCTCCGTTTGTGGTTCGCCAGGAGGACTGTCCCATAGGCTCCGTCTCCCAACTGTGAAGATAACTCATACTCCGCCAGCCGTTCCGTCGAGACCGGCGGCGACAAGCTGTGTTCCGGCCGGCCAGCCGCAGTCTCCACCGTCGTCGCGACCCCGTCATCCGTGGACATTTTACTTGAATTACTATCCTCATCCATACGGATGTCCACGGTCAGACGGGAGGACACCGTTCCGTTGTTCACGGCGGGATGGATGGTCGTATTTGCATCCTTTTCGTGGCCCACGGCCATCCCCGTCCGTCTGCTTCAATTAAGTACTCGCAGAAACCGTCGCAAACAGGAAGCAAATTAAAGGCTCTTCAACTGCTTACTCATTCTAGTTCGGGATATCTCGTGGTTTGTGGGTATTAAACAAAATGGCTCACCACTGCGACTTGACCCAAATTCAATAGAGAGAGGATGATGAGGGATATATCGACGTGTGGGTAGGTCTATCACCTGTGTAGATTATTAGCCAACGATGTTGTTGCATAAGGTCGGTCGGTCGGTCGGTCCGTTGCGAGTCAATAAAAATACAGGAGCAGCTCAAGTTGTTTTTATGGCCGTCGTCGTAGATGGGCCTAACCTCACGGCACCACGGGATTAGATCAATACATACAGTATACAGTATTCAGTACACAGTACATCCAGTACATACGTGGGCTGACAAATGTGAAGGATATTCTTAACATCCGAGAAGAAGTATTAAGAGCGGGGAAAAAAGATTGAGAGAAAAAGCAGAATTGCGTGTTTCTTCATGATGATGATGATCAGCTTTCTCCGAACTGCTGCTGCTGCTTCAGCGGATTTGCAGATTACGGAATTGGGAGCCCCACGGAGAGGTATGGGGTAGAGTTTTTCAGGCACTCTTTCTCTCTCTTTCTTCGTCAGCGCCGGGTACACGGGATGCGACGGTGGAAAACGACCCCCTGCATGCACCTTGCAACCTTACAAGGAGCGCGCTCTCGGTGATGGTGATGGGGAAAAATCGATAGTTGTGTGTGTGTGTGTGTGTGTGTGTGTGTGTCGTCTGTCTCCGTGTGTTTGTGTAGAGATGGATACCTTTGACGCGTGCCGACTGCTGGCCTGCCATGTAATCCCCTTTTTGAGGCGTACAGGGGGCTTGCCTTCTCGGAACTACTATTCTATATTGTACATATACTTCCCGTCCCGAGGAGCTCGTCCCGTCGCGCTGACAGCGAGAGCAGACACAGGCGGACACGGACACGCACACTCAGGCAGACACAGACACGCAGACACAGACAGACACAGACACGCAGACACAGACAGACACAGACACGCAGACACGCATGCAAGTAAACAAGTGTCATTTTGCTTCCTTCCCGCTCTTTCTAATTCTATCCCGAGTCTTTAAATTGCAGGTCATGCCGAGCCATCATCATTGAGGATCATTGAGGAGCGCGCACGATAAAGGGGATTTTGTCTCCTGCCAGGCAGCCAAGACCAATTGACGTGATTTCATTTAGAAACCTCGATGGTCATTTTTTTTCCATAAAAAAGTTGTCATCATCAAGCCTTCGTATTGTACATTTCTTTTTTTGCATTCCTACAATACCTGGTGACATGTCTGACCAAGATCATGCGAATTAATCTTCGGTCGATTTTTATAGACATTTCGAGTTGGTCGTCAATTATAACTGAGTTATATAATTAACTGAATTATATAATTTTTCATCTGACAATAAGTTCAAACCAAGAGAGCATCACTTTTAGTAATTGACTTTTTAAGTTAAGCTGAGTCATCCTAGCTGCTTTGTAAGTTCTCTTTCCAACCACATGATCCAACAAATGTACAGGGTGATTCACTACCACCTGGACACATTAACAAAACCACCAAAAATACGGTTTTCATTATTTTGGTCAAATTTTTTCAGATTATATGAAGCCTAACTGTTTTGCGTTTGAATACCTGGTTGGGATGTTTCCGATTTCATTCTGTAAGGCAAGGGCCCTAGCCACAAAAACTGGACGAAGTTGGCTGATACTTTTTGCCATTTTGCGCCCATGACTGAATTTTATGATACGAAAGTGAGCCACCCTATTCGAAAATCGACTAAGCGATTCATAGCAGAACAGACAGGCTGAAAAACCTTCTCTAATATCGGATGAACAAATTATCGACAGGCCCGGTTCTCTCAATCGGTCAATTTAGACTCTGAAGTTATACTTTTCTAATAGGCCATCGACAAACATTCAGGAAAGTACAAAAAAATGCATAGGAAGAGCAATTACAGTGACCAAGAAGAATACTTTTTTTGTTCGAGGAAAATAAAATGGTCACCTTTTCTGGATAGAGCTGCATGGAGTGGCTTACTGCTTTTTCCAAATTATTTGAACGCTCACTTTTCCTAAACTGAATCATCTTTGTTTAAGCTAATCACAGGGACATGATCAGTTGTGCACCGTTCCTCTGACAACCGACTGCGCGTGTTCACGTGTTAGTGAATCACCCTGTAATGAGCCAAGACATGATGGAAAATCGATGCACATCTTGAGGTCTCAAATAAGATTTTATTTTCCACACTGAATTAACTCTTGTGGTTTTAAATAAATATTCAAATATTTCTCAATAGTTTATTTCTCTGTTCTCAACAAATATTTCCGGCAGAATTGGATGAAGGGATCTCATAAGTTATGAATTGAGGGAACATGTTTCCCATTTTTTTGTCGGCGGAAATAAAAAACACACAGATACATCAGACGATTTTGTTGCGCGGGGATTCCTGTCATAAATTCTGACGGGAAAGGAATCTCAAAACAAATGGCAATAATAAACATGTAATGGGTGAAGGATTAGAAAGCTTGGTTACAAAAGTCATATACTGTCACGTTATGAGGATTAACTTGACACCTTGGGTCTTGGTCGGTGTGACTTTCCGACTGACGGAAAAATATATTTTCTCACATTCGAACAGAAATCGTGCCCGGTTAATTGCAACAGTCAGTCCTTTTTTCCGTCAATTAATTCGATAACAATGAACGCTCGTTTTAGCAGGAGACTTTTTTTCTCATTTCAGTTGTGAACTCAAGTGGTGTGAACGAGACAGATTGTTGTTTTATCGCTCAAAAACATCCAACTGAAAGAGTTACAGCATACTTTATGTGATACGGTTGCGTTATTGCTTTACCTTTTTATGAGTTGTACCCTGAGACACAAACAAGAGAATACAAACAGCTCAAATGGGCGTGGCTAATAAAACAATTGTTACCAGAAAAAAAAACTCACGAGAGAAAGAAAGAGAGAGAGAGAAAGAGAGAGAGAGAAAGAGAGTGAGTGAAAGAGAAAGAAAGAGAGAGTGAGTGAAAGGCAGTACTCGGTAGACTTACCCTAGACCGACCGACCGACTATGATTACGGTTAGACCGACCACCCTGGCGATATGACCTAATTGCAATGGACCGGTTGAACCGACCGTGCACTACTAAGTGAGACAGCAGACAGGGAGGGTAGGCAATAATAATGTGTGTGGTCCGTTTCCATGCATAATAATCACGGTGTCGTTACTTTCTCTTGCACTGGCAGTTTTTTAGGTCCATTTGAAAAAAATCGTTCGTCCAAAGCCGCAAATGCGGCAAATGTTCGTCAAATGCGGTGAAAAAATAATTCGTTTGATCGGCAAATAAAGTGCCATTGTTTTTAGTATTTTGTTTTGTTCTAATGTCTGGCAACCTTCTTTTCCAAGATCTTTGCAGTCGGAGCGCGTGATCGCCGCTTAAATGTCTGAATTCAGACATGATGTCATTTTCTGCTTCCTGGGATTGTTAGTTTGGTTGACATCCTTAGTGGAAGGTAAAGGCATTGTTTTTCATCCCTCAGTCTTTGTCTAGGATATTGTTTTTGTGTACAGGCAAATTTCAGGTGCAATGTTACTTGCCTTCCTGGGCGCTGAATAACGACCCCGTGGATTCCTTCAAAGTGACGGATTTGGATCCGTACGGACCGTGTGATGTCATTCTCTATGCATTTTTCAAAGTTGCCGACAACAAATTGGCTTCACATGATGGCAAATACAGAGGTTGGTTCTTAAACCAGATTGGAGCTTGGTTGGTTGATTGGTTGGTTGATTGGTAGGTTGGTTGGTTGGTTGATTGGTTGGTTGGTTGGTTGGTTGATTGGTTGATTGGTTGGTGGTTTATTGTGATTTAATTAGAAAAAAGGGAATTTAGTTCAAATCGTTGGTTGTTGAGTTTCTATGGATTTCTTTAATTAAGAACGATACGTGAATTCATAATTGTTTTTGCTCGAACTATGTATTGATTTAATTGAAAAATAAATATTTACAACACAAGTTTATTATTAAGATATTATTTCCTTATCGCTACATCACAACTGCATGGCTATCTGGTGGATTATACATTGCCTTAACTGAAGAAAGTGCGTTTGAATTAAAAAAAACATCATCTAGGTCATTTCGCTCAGCTGAGCATTCTCAAGTCGAAAAATCCGGACCTGCGTGTGATGCTGAGCGTCGGTGGGTGGAACAACAGCCGCGAAATGACCACCATGGCTGGTAGTGCGGTCAATCGTTCCACTTTTATCGCTTCTGTTGTGCCGAATCTGCGGCGCTTCAACATGGACGGATTGGACATCGACTGGGAGTTCCCGAAAGCCGTGGAGGCCCATAATTACATCGCATTACTGAAGGTACCACGAGGGGGGGGGAGGGGGGAGGGAGAGTAGGGAGGTAGTAGCACTGTGCGTACGCTGAACGCACGCAATCTATTGTAAAATGTTTTGTCCTATTTTTACCTACGAAATTCCATTCATGTAACGAAACGGTTCCATACATACGATACGGTTCTATACATACGATACGGTTCCATACATACGAATACGGATATGACATAATAATTTTATTGGCAGGAGCTGCGGGAGGCCTTCGAGTCGGAGGCACGGAGACCCACGCAAGACAGGCTGCTTCTTACGGCGGCTGTCGGCAACACCGTGCAGACCGGTTATTTGGCCAAAGAGATGAACAGGTAAGGTGTGGGTGTGTACTTAAAGGTACAGGTATACCGTAAGGCTGCGTGTGCAGGGTTACTGAATAGGTAAGGTGTGGGTGTGTACTTAATGATACAGGTATACCGTAAGGCTGCGTCTACAGGGTTACTGTATATTGTGTATACTGTGTATTTTGTTTTGCTGAGGAAATTACTGAAAAAATTACATTATGGTTCTGTAAGGCAGATTTTTCAGATTAATGGGTGCATGTCAATCATTGAACGGTTAAGTGGTTATTAATTAATTCATGCACACCGGAATTTTAATTCGAAGTTAAAATATTGCGAAATTGTTGTTGAGGCGAAAAATTTATTTGCATAATTGTTACAGACGGCACGTGCTAATGCATTTTATACATTGAAAATTTTGTTCGCTGCGAATCACTTAAAACCTGTTATCGAATTTAATATATGTTAAGTTGGCGTGGGATAAAATTCTATTGCGTGGGATGAAAATTGTTGCTGCATTTGATTTCAATTTGATAGAATCTGATGTTGAATTAGCAGAAGCGTTGCTTCGGCAGGGTTGATTTTCAAAAACGCAAGGGAATATGTTTTTAAGCGTAATCGACCTGTCGACCACATGAAGGTGTTCACATTGGGATGGCTAAACTAAAATGAAATAACTAAAAACTGAAGTTAAATTAAAACGTTTAGTGAATAATTTTTTGGCCTTAAAAGTTTTAGTTGACTAAAAAAACTAAACTAAAAGTTGTAGTTACCAAAATCTAAGTGAGAAAGATCAAATAAATATTAATCAAATAATTTTGGCTAAAACTTAAAGTGCAAACCTAATCCTTAACTAAAATTATACTAAAAGAAGCTAAAATAAAAAATGTTTCGCGACACATTTTTAATTTGACTTATTTTAGTCTTTTGCCATCTCTATACGTGAAGGGGAGATACTGAAAAATTGACCAACAAGGTGGCAATTTTTCCAGATGGCTCGATGTGGTGAACGTAATGACCTACGATTATCACATGTACGGCTCGTGGGACTTGATGACCGGCCACAACGCTGCCCTCACCGATACCGTAAGCTCATCACGATATCTTTACTACCAATAATCTATGCACGTTAATCCGGGTGTGTCTGTTCGATCGTCTTATTAAAGGTGTGTGTGTGTGTGAAATTTGTTTTCACACAGGTGCAGTCAGTGCTCGCGTGGGAAACTGCTGGGATCGCCAATACCTCCTTATCCCTCGGAATCCCGTTTTACGCACGGAGTTACACCGTGGCACCTCCGACTAACGTGACAGGCACAATTGATTTCGTCGATGTCGGTACGAGTCAACCCGCAAGCGGTCCGGGGCAGCCGGGTGTCCTGACCCACGAGAACGGAACCCTGTCTTACGCGGAGGTCTGCAGCAGCATCAAAAACGGATGGACCAGCGGGCGCGATAAATCAGCCCGGGCTCCGTACGCTCGCAGCGCCGACCAGTGGGTCAGCTACGATGACGCCCAGAGCGTCACAGACAAGGTACGCGCATATCAAGTCTAAACAAAGCGTCCTACAGGCAATTACCTAATAATTCCCTCCGGCAAAAGTCGGAGAATTGTTCCAATAATTCCAATCCTATTTTCTCAAATTAATTAAATAATTAATTAATAAATGATGATTGGGAATTTATTAAAGATTATTTTGACCAAAACGTAACAACTAAAATTTAAACTAAACTCAATTTTTTTCGGCCCGGACAGTTAAAGCATTTCAAACGATGCGATCAATCTTAAGTTCCCACATCACGAAAGTGGTAATAACTCAATGTAAAATCAGCACAATTTTCACCAATTCAGTTCTGTTACAAAATACAGTAATTTTTTTGTCTGGATCTTCTCATATTTTTCCCCTGAAAACCCTTACAATTTGGGGTACAAATGGTCTGGAAATGCGGGAGTGCAATGTTTATTAAAGGCTTTAGTCAAGTTTCCCATGCTGAGTGAATTTGGCTTTTCAAACCGAAAAAAGGCAAAGATGTCCCAAGTGCGTGCCAAAATTGGTACAAGTACAATTAACGACAAGATTGAGTACACTGGAGGGTCTGGGGTATAGGCAAAAGGGGCGGGGCAGGGGGTGGCATGTTTGAAAATGGAACAAATTAGGAACAAAGCAGCCGCTGCAGGTTAGGTGGTTGATTGTTGGATTGTTTGAAGACCAGCCTCTGCCCCGCCTTTTTTCCCATTCCCCGGACCCTCCAGTGAATACACACACATCCAGTGAATAACACAATGTAATGTTTTGCCTAGGTCGTCTGGGCGCAGGAACACGGCCTGCAGGGCGTCTTCATCTGGCACCTGGGAGTCGACGACGTTCACGGTTACTGCGGTCGGAAGTTCCCTCTTCTCAACGCGGTCGATCAGGCGCTCATTAAACCCAACGTCATTCCCAACGTTCCGCCAATCAAATCCGCTTCCGCAATTCTTTGCTCCTGCGCAATTTTTATTTTATTTCTTACAATTCTGCAGTCCTATCTTTAACGGCGATCTCCAAATAACTCTGCCTGTCATTTCTCTCCGGGTCCGGCATTTTTTGCGGATCCCTTTTAAACTGTGATCTAACATGAGCTAGCGGGAATTTCTGAGTAAACGATCAATCACACTTTTTTTTTGGGGCTTAATTTTATTCTTTTGTCGATGTACATGACACACGTGCTTAATACATTCTGTGCACACATCACATGAAAACCGGGCAATTGTGGTGCCAATTTGTGTAATTACAATTCCTTTACAACCCACCGGGGGTAGAATATAAAGTTTATGGATGTCGTTAATAAGTCGTATATGAATCTAACCGAAAATTCCCCGCGGTAATTTACGGGTGAATTCAACGGCTGAATAATTAATTAGGAAATTAAACCTTGAGGTCGATCTCACACCACGGACTGCCGCCGTTGCGGCAGCGCCAATAGCCGAAGAGCTTCCCACGCTTGTCGAGTCCGCCGCAATCGTACTGACTGCCTTGCGCTATGTCTTCGATCACTAACGATGAATAACAGCGCGTGTATATTTCATTCAAATAAGCAGATTCTTTATACACCCTTTCTTACGCTTATTAAGGGCGTTGTCGTTGGTTTCCGTGCGAAGAGACGGCAGAACCCATCGATTGTCCCCAAATGGTCTAAGCAGTCCGAGCCATGGCCCGTCGACCCAACTGATTTGCTTGGCTAAATAACGGGGAAGAAAAAGATAAATAATGCATGCCAAGCGTAAGTATATTTCCTTATTTATATTACAGATATCATCAATTTAATACAAGCAAAATAATTAAATGCTTACCAGCTGAGTTGATGTAGTCGAACTCTTGCATGTCATTGATTTCTACCAGATGCGCTCCGAAGCTCTGACAGAACGCCGTTGCGGAGTACCATGTTTGTCTACAAAATAGTTTCGTTAAAATGTGTCAACGTCATATTCAGCGTCTCGTAAAAAAATAAACTCTACTCTCGCATTGAGATATCAAAAGAGGTTTTTCACCGATTTGTGGCACATACCCATTGAAGCGCTCCCCGGTGAAGTAGCAGCTGTTCCGGACATTAGTCCATCCAAGCGGACACTGCGTCAGGGACAGACTACTAGCCTGTTGCGCATGGGTTCCAGACGCAATCAGCAGTCCAGTCACGGACACCAAAAAAAGGGTGAAACACGACATTTCCGTAAGAAATCCCATTTTCCACAACAACAGACGGATAATTACACAATGATACTACGCAAGGGATGTCCGGACCGTAACTCAACTTTCCACAGCGCAGATCCGTTTTCAAGTGAAGTGTCTCAAAGCCAACTGAAGAAGGCGGACAGATATATTCACTTACCGCACTTTCGGTAATTAGAGGTGGAGAGGAAAAGAGTAATGCCTACCGCAGCAGTCTTAAATATTTTAAACCACACATCGCATGTTATTGGACTCTCCCGCCTCAGACACCCACGCCATAAACAATTCTGCTGACTGTACGGGGTCTTTTGCAAATAACAAGCTGGTTAATATTATAATAATAGGAAATGCAAGTTTATTTATTTGCATGAACGAACGGTAATTCCGCTGCGAGTTTTTTCGTTGTTTACTTTGCCGGCGCAGTGCATGCTAAACAAAAGAAAGGGGTGGAGGAAGGAAAAGCACAAAGTCATGTCGACACTCCGCGGCGCTGGAACAATCGCGTAACCACCACCGCGAATCTTACAAGAAAAGATTTTAGACAAAGAGTTAAAGTTTTCGGTGGATTGTTTGTCGGTCACGGGTCTTGCGTATGAATAGGCGGAATTAGGGCTCCTTCAAATGGACGGCAAAATCCTTCATACGTTTGAGCAAGTAAAATTACTGCCTTGGGCATCATTAATAGTACTAACCTAAGCTCCTACACCGCTTTAGCTATGGGAGGCGGCGTGACGGAGTAACGGAGAAACGGACAACCGGTAGCTGGCCGGAGCAGTGGACGGTATGCCACAGTGACAGACAGTTCGTTCAAGGGGGCTGGACAACTGGTAGATAGATGGTCCGAGCATGTAGTGGACAGTCCGTCAAGCGTCACAGGTTCCATCGACTTGCAGATGACGGGTAACCCACGGCCATGGCAGCGGTCCGTTCGACCGAGAAACGGATGGCTGGACCAAGCAAACGTTAGGACTCTTCAAAAACTCTGGGTGCGTCGGATGGTTCGACGGTTAGAACGATTCAATGGTACGGTGGTTTTATGGTTCCCCGGTTCGTGCCTTAGTTCCGTGATTCATGATTCGACGGTCCGACGGCTCGAGAGTTTGATAGTACGACGGAAAAACGACGGATTGTGGAATGGTTCCATGATTCTTGGTTCAGCGGTTCGACGGTTAGACCGTTTGAACTGTGACGGTTCGGCTACGCGATGATTTGGGGTTTTATAGTTTCTTTGAGGGTTCCTCAAAACCGGCATTTCTCTGCCGTATTGAGGCTGCAGGCAATGCATCCTGTGTCTTTTGAACTTTCGTTTTGCATCTCGGACAGCATTGACCACAAAGCCTGCTATCTTTCATCGCGGGGGCGTGCTTCACTAACCAGCATACCGACATCACTTACCACCCATGACGCAGGTTCCTATGCTAATCTACGTAGTATCTGAACCAGCTAAACCTTATTGTCATTCCATGTATCATCGCACCGTCGAACCACTAACTGTCTCAGGGTACTCTAACGTGTCTGAACCTCAGAGGCATCCCGAAATTCCGACTGGGTGTTAAGGGTATAAGGAATCAGACGGGAACTCCGGCTAACAAGGGTACCGTGAGTAGCCATGGTCAATCAGACGCATCCTAGTATTAAAGGTACCAACGGTACTTTGGAAGTATCCAGCCTACCATATCAACAACGAATCGCCTTGCCGAAGGTCAGGAACAGTGAGACTGAACCCAGATCAAGCATTCGTACTCCACATAACTCTGAAAAGCCGCAATGAAGCGCATGAACGCTCGACGGTATTAGCAATTAGTAAAGTCGCCATCTTTTCAAGGTTGATTCTCATGTGCCACATATTGCTCACATTTACTCCTACTGTAATTCTCGTGCTGTAGTTCTCGTTCTTGTCTTGTGCGAATGAGGTTCCTGTGTCGAATGAAGAATGCGCTTGTTCAGATTGCAACCGATAAGGATGGATGTTATGTCTGTCTGATAAGGATGGATCTTCGAAGCTCGGTTTGAGACTCGACTTCTCGTCTTGATTTCTAACTTCTCATTGAGTCTACCTTTCATCGGTTTGCTATCTCGGCTTCTCTCGATTTTTTGTGCAAGAAATAATTCCGAAAAGCAGTGCTCGTTATTATTGCGTATCGTAAGGTCAACAAGACTTCCGGGTTCTCAAAGGGAGAATAGGCCGTCGCACAGGTCACGAATTAGGGTGCACAGATGGCGCGGTCTGTTCGCTGCAGAACTTGCATTTCAGCGGGAACCCTGAACATATACCACATACTCGTACGAGTAGACGAGTCGCGCTAGGTGGCGTCGAGGTCTCTCGATGTGTCAATGTGATTGAAGACAAATTCGATCTTTCAGGTAGACCGGAATGCGGTTCTCAGCATGGTTGATGGGTTTAACCAAATCGCATCCTGTGATGAGATGTGCTGGCAAATCTTCGCTGATTAGCAGCACACACACAGAACAGTGCAGTTGGTCTGAATATAAACGTGAGTCGCTCGCAGTCTTGCCTGGAAAATACTCGTACCACAAACATGAGGGAAATTCCGAGAAAAAAAGACTACAACTCGTGAATGCCGAGATGAGACGTGATGCTTTCGCTGAGCAGGTTTTAGCGCATTTAGCAACCCTTGTAGCAAGTAACAACTTTTCCTGTGTGCCCTGTAAAATTGTCGCACAGCAACCCTTGATTGGTAATTTTTTTATTTACCCGTTCGAGTTTAGGAAGATTGTCAAACGACTGGAAGGTATGAGGTAAGGGCACTGGAATGGGCCACTTGACTTTCCCGTACCCTGGAATGGGCCACCGGGCGGCAGGGGGCGCTCTGTCGCAAATTAATCAAAAACAGATAAGTCACTGCGTAGTCAACGACCTCTACAGTGGACTTCTTCCAATCGTCTAATTGAGCTTTTTATTTCTTTTTTTTTAAACATGTTCCCTCAATTTTTTTTCATATCTGATACGCGTTCCACCGAATTATCGATTATTCTCTGTCGCTTAGAACCTTAATGATAGCCAAAAATTGTGTGGAAGTTCTGATTCCAGGGTGGTCCATTCCAGGGTGGTCCATTCCAGGGTACGGGAAAAGCAAGTGGCCCATTCCAGTGCCCTTACCTCATACCGTTTCTCGAGTCCACCTAGAATTTGCTTTTCTTTTCTATAGAACAACCTCTACACAACTTTTCTTAGATTACTTATTTTAGCTGATGCCTTAGAAAATTAAAATTATTTGTGACTTAGCCAAACATCAGGTTGTGAGCAAACGCCTAAAATTAATTTCTTCACTTTTGGATAAAAAATCATTCTTATTGGTTAGCTCCTTAATTGTGAAATTGTACCCGGCCAGGTGTGAGTGAATGGATTTAGGAGCGCTATTTATAATCATTGTGAGTTTTATTAAGTTGTCTTTCAACCGACAATATCAGCCCGTCCCACCGGTAGTCTGCATTTAACGCATCTTCCTGCCGCAGCGGGTGTTCCCTATTCTATTCAAAACAATCAAAACAGTTTCACAGGATGGATGAATTTATTTTTAAATCTCATCAAATCACTTGAAACCAAATGTGCACTTGAAGTGTGCATGCACATTCGCAGTTATACTCGTATATAGAGACTGCTTCAGCAAAGCATTTATAACGGTGCGAATGAAAATACTTCAACCGTCAAGACCTCTGTGGAAATGCTTCCGGTCCTCCAAAATCCAGGCATGTGATGTGATGTGATCTTCACGTCAGTTTGACTTCTTGCGTGTGATATCCATCGAGCATGCAAAAATCATTTCCAAAGTTGTACAACTTTTCCTATATCTTTAAAAATATTCATTCATGCACTTTTTTTCATGAGATCAAATTTCAGAGATCTATGTAACTTTGCATAAATTTCCTAATAAAATAATAATAATTTATTGTGCGTGTGATTTTATGTGATGAGATGCAAAACGTGGATCTCCATTTTCGCCAGGGATGGCAAACGCTGAAATTAATAAACCAATTAGCATTTTTATTAAAATAAAAATTAGCCACAAAGGAGTTTTAATTGAGTCTCGTTCTAGTCGAAATCAGTTGACTAATTCTAGTCTTGTCGTCAGTTTTTCCCATTTAAACTTTTATCAACTTTAGTCAACTATAAAAATTAACTTGAAGAGATTTATAACTAAACATTTTAGTTCTCTTAGTTCAGTTTAGTTTAAGTCTACTTTTTGCCATTCCTAATTTTTACATTTGTCGCGGGAGGTTTCGGCGAATGTGCCCCGAGAGGTTCATTGTACTGCTCGGCACGATGCATTATAATGTGCAATCGCAGTTATTTACGCAACAAAAAATGCAGTTGCTCAGACATGCAGAGTACTGTACTGTCTCGATCATTTGGTGCTGCTTTTTAGACCCACCCGTACATTACGTCTGCACACACTGTGCTTCACTGCAGTCAAAATATACGGGTGGATCTAAAACGCGGCACCAATTGATCGAGACAGCACAGTAGCACCGCAAAACATTCAGTGCATTAATTATATACACTTGCGTCGTGCGCCTTCGCTGGCCGTACGTTGGCCTGAAAGTTCGGAACAAACAAAAAACGATATGGCAAACGTCTTTGAAGCGAGAGGGAAGAATGAACTTTCTAACGTCAGATTATCGGCGTTGAATCACCGGAACGGATTCGCCAGCCGCGGGAGTGGCGCCACCTGCCGATCTGAGCCATACCATGCCTGGACCGAAGGGTCCGGGGAAGCCTCCACCGGCGATGCTGCCGGTGGAGGGAGAAGCCTCCAGATTGGGCGGTCCGCCGGCTGTCGGTTGTTGACCCGCGGCCATCATACTGTTGAAGGCACTCGGGAAGGCCCCGAACGGGAGGTGAATGATGAGAGGCACTCGAAACAGCTGCGGCGGCGGCTGGGCCGCCAGTATCTTGCTCAACTTGTGGGCGCATTTAACTTTAGTGTTGCTGGTCTTGCTGGAGGACGGCTTCTCCTTCCAGCTGAGGTTGTTCCAGAAAGTCCCGTCGATCCCGTTGGGAGAGTCGTCGGCGCGGGTGAAACCGCACCGGCCGAGCTGGTAATTTTGAATGTGGAAGCGAATCGACGTCTCCGTGAACTCTTGCGGATCACAGGCTAAACCGAAAAGACACAGTGCACTGAGCGTTTTTGGTTTGAGGGAACGAAATGTGTTCCATGGGCCTGAATTTTGTAGGCCTGAATTTCCTTTTAGAGCTAATGGCGTTCAGGAGTCTCTCTCGGTTTGTTTTTCCGCCAATCTGTTCCGTTTTAATTTGATCGAATTGTCTTAAGGAGTTGACGGCCAGCCGAAGTAATGGGTGCGAGTGAATATAAAAAATTATGAAGATGATTTGCGGATACAAAATTCTGAAGATTTGCATTTGCAAATTTCAGCTCTTAGAATTCTCCAACGACAAACGTAAATTAAACTAAAAAATCTAAACTAAATTTTTCAGTAACTTATTCTGAGTTTCAGTTTGCTGAGTTGTTTGGAAAAACTAAACTGTAAGTTTTACTTATTAAAACCGAAACGAGGAAAGAGTAAAAAATACGCTAAAATAGTAGATCAATTTCGATTATATTTACACTAAATTATTTTTATTACCAAACAAAGTAAACAAAATTCTTAGTAATTAAATTTTAATTGATTCAAAAACTAGTAATAAAATGAT
>LRSR01001353.1:0-17677 GCA_001579985.1 Hypsibius dujardini | reverse complement strand
AACCGGGCACGCCACACACGCTCATGAGGCTGATAGATCTGGGGGAAAAAAGTATAATCCGGCAATGAGGGAGAGGAGAATACCACATCGAGAACAGAGTAAATGCTCGCCCCGATTAGCGCTTTTGACGAGGACTCGATATGTGTGTGCCTCCGTCGAGAGACGGGGTCGCTCTTTTATTGACATACACACAACGCACGGTAAGTGCTTTTCACTTTACACAGTTTCTGATCTTTTCTTGGCCCCTCGAGTTGACTAGGGTTATACCTTTTCCGCTGCACCGACACGCAGGGCTTTTGTGCCCGGACGGGAAGTCATAAAATCAGAAACGACCCGTATGGATATGGCACAGGAGAAAGCAGAGCAGCCCCGTACTCAGGGCTCAAGCTATATTTTATTGCCAAAATCTATACCGTGGCCAACCAACAGACAGACAGGCAGACAATCCGACAGTCAGACAGACACGCAGGCAAACAGGCAGACAGACAGACAGACAGACAGACAGACAGACAGACAGACAGACAGACGGATAAATAGAAGGACAGACACACAGGCACTTAGACAGACAAGTGTTACACTTAGAGAAAAAACAACTTCAAAACAGCTGCAACGGAAGCACTAGTGGATCACACGCTCTCCTCGCCGGCTCTCTGATCATCCCGGACAAAAAAACGACTAGAACATACGACAGTGCCACTGCTCTCGTAGCTTTCTAAATTTTACAATTCCCTCCGGAGCCCCGAGATGCGAGCTAAAGATCGCCGTCGTTCACTGGAAAGGTTCATGTGACGTCAATTGGCTGGTGCATATTCTATAGGCGGGAGTCCCATGTCAACACGGCGGAGGAGATAACTATTACCATCCAACATACCTGAATAAATTGTATCGTCAAGGCGCTCCTAAAATACACAAGGGTGCGCAGTTGCAATTTGAAATAGCTCGGACAATATAATTGCGCATAGCTCGAAATGATGATGATGATCAAGTCGCTGTTGCCGCCGCAGCCACGACGACGGACCGGAATGATATCAAGGTGCGGCCCGCCGTCGTCACGCGCAGCGCAAAAATACATGAAAATTGCCTGCTTACTTTCCCACTCCGCCGCTTCCAACGACGACTAGCTTAAAGCTCTACAAAAAAATGAGGACCGAGATTAGCATTATCAGGATACAGACAGACATACAAATACACAAACAGACAGACAGACAGACATACAGACAGACAGACAGACAAACAGAAAGAGAGACAGACAGACAGACAGGCAGGTAGACAGACAGACAAACAGACAAACAGACAAAGAGACAGACAGACAGACAGACAGACAGACAGACAGACAGACAAAGACAGACCCGATCACACTACACCAAACGAGACACACCTGTCCTTGACTGTGTCCATGGCCATGGTGCCGATTGTCTCCCATTTTATGAACGTGGTCGTTACTCCGCTGCTACTAATCCAAATTCCAATCCCCTGGCTGGGTACGCGGTACGCGGGTAATAGTTTCAGTATCTCTTTCCGCCGATGTTCTACAACAATAATAATCTCCGCTCCCAGGCGTCGGCGGCGGCACAATTCCGCCGGCAAAAATGTCCAACCAACAAACAATCTCCCAACAAATTATATAATGGCGATGGTCTGTAAGTCTCGATATATTTATGGATCCAGCACACCGAATTTTCCGGTTGATCACAGCGGCAAGTAGGCACGACTCGAGACTTCTTTCACGGTCATCTACTCTCTCCCGTCGCGGCCTTTTTTTGTCTCCCACTCAAACATAGATACACAAATACACGTTAGAGATCCAGCGTATACGCAGAGTCGGGACTAAACAGTATATATGGTAATGTGGTAATCCGATCACAAGGTTCCACAATGGTAGCAGTAGTAGCAGTGGTAGCAGTAGTAGCAGTGGTAGTGGTGGTAACAGTGGTAGTGGTGGTGGTAGTGGTCACAGTGGTAGCACTGGTCGCACTGGTAGCAGTGGCAGCACTAGTAGCAGTGGTAGCGGTGGTAGCGGTGGTAGCGGTGGTAGCGGTGGTAGCAGTGCGGTGTACTCCTGTTGCTTCCGTCGCGCACGGCGTCTCGAGACGGAAGGAATGGGGACCGAAGACCTATCGACAGACACCGGCAGCACCCTCTTCCTCGCCGACCGATAATGAAAATAATAAAAATAATAAAAATCACACCACCACGCTGCAGGGTGGACGTGGAAGAGAAAGTCGTCGTCGAGAGAGACCACCGAAGGAAAACGACAGACAACACACCAACCGTCAAAAGATGATTTACACAGCGAATGAGAGAGAGAGAGAGAGCAGACGACGGAGGAAACGGAGGAGACGGAGGGTAAAAAGTCTTTTTTTTTTGCCGGCGAGCGCATTCAAGCAGAAAAAGCAGACACACAACTACGGTACATGCACTACGTATAGTAAGTAGTAGGAGTGTGTCGTGTCGCTCACGTTGGGTTGGGGATGGTTGGTTGGTTGGATGGTGCGCCGGCCGTGATCTCTCTTCCGTTGCGATTATTATGCGTATGGTGTCGGTGTGGTTCTCCAGTGTCTGTGTCTCTGTCTGTGTCTCTGTCTGTCTGTCTGTCTGTGTGTGTGTGTGTCTGTAGGAGCACCGCCCACCTCTCGCGCGAGGAATATGATTTCCACACACAGCGATACGAGTTTTAAAAAAGAAAAAAGAGAGCGATCGAGAGGAGGTCTCGTCAAGATCGCGCGTGAAAATCTGGTATTTCTGGTTTTAAGTTTGTACACGCTTTTCACGACTGTTTCCTCGCTGACTAGATTATTGGCAGCCAGTAATCGGTCGGACGGAGAGCGAGCATGGAGTCGTCGAGAGAGAACCGACCGCGTCTGTGTGAGGCGAAAGCACTTGTTTAACGACTTCGAGTTTGGCTGTAACTCCGACCGGGTTGCGAAATGCTCGGAATTTCACCACAGCCAAGTTGTGATACATGTAGGCTTAGCTCCTACGCTATTACAGTATGCACTGAGAGGGTGACCGCGCAATATCGTTGCCATGTGTTGTCACGGCTTTTTTAAGTAGCATTCCGATGCGCAGCGCGCGATTTAAAACGACGCATGCAGGGTCGTTTCACTTCTTCCGCGCACTCCAAAGATTGAGAGAGCGACGAGGGAATCAAACGAACGAACTCGACGCGTAAGCAGGAAGGAGCATCCGTTTCCGAGTATGGGAGGTCTCAACACATCGTTGCTTCGTATTGGGGAAGAGCGTTTCGGTAGTAGTAGTCTCTGAGAGACGGAAGTAACGACGGAGCTGGCAAGGTTCACTTGGGTTTATCACAAAAGCGTGCGTTGTCTTGTGTGTGTACGGTAATAATAATAATATCAGCCAACATTCTGTCCGGATCTCACAATACTATCCTTATCGTCGGTCCGGGGTCCGGGCAAAGATACTACTTGTCCGTAGTAGTACTCTACGCTGGTTTACCTTTTTGTGTAAAAATATCGCCAGCAAATGTCCAGCGCGGAGAAGGTGGCACTGCAGGAAGTTGTGAGTTGGGTGTGAGGAGCCGGTCAATTGTTTTATTATGTCCTAGGGCGCCACCTGTTGGGTGTAGGACGCTGGTCAATTGTTCTAATCAAGTCCCAGGGCGCCACCTGTTGGGTGTAGGACGCTGGTCAATTGTTCTAATAAGTCAGCGCACTGTTGGTAGGACGCTTCAGTTCTAATAAGTCCCAGCGCCACCTGTTGGTTGTAGGACGCTGGTCAATTGTTCTAATAATGTCCCAGGGCGCCACCTGTTGGGTGTAGGACGCTGGTCAATTGTTTTATTATGTCCTAGGGCGCCACCTGTTGGCAGAAACGGAACGGGCAGGACGTTAAGGCCTAACAAGTAACAATAATGGGCCATCTTTAAATGGGAAAGAATATATTCGTTTAGCTGTCGCATAACTGTTTGAATATTTAAATTTAATGAATAATTTAACTAAATGGAATTTTATTTATTTGATACATATAACTGCATTGAATTTTAATCGTCGGTTAAATTAATTTTAATTTTAGATTATCCAAATTATAGTTAGTTTCCACTTCACTTCCACAAATATGATATAAGATATCTGATTAATTATATTTTATACTATCAGATAAATAATTTAATATACCAGTGTGATATTTCACTCATCCACATGAATTATAGATATATTTGATAAACGCAACTGCATTTAGTTTCAATCTAATTAAACTTTAATTGTCCATTAATATAATCGGTGGTTTGGAGTCGGACGTACTGGTATGAGGAGAAATCTGTATTCCGGCTCACCATCCAATTGGACGATAAATCGTCTCACTCATGGGTTTCTCTTTGATCGCAGGTGTTTGATTGTTTGATTTCCAGAAGTGCTATAGTATATTAGGATATAAAACAGCGAATCAAACAATCAAGCACCTGTAGAGGATAAAGAGCAGCGAATCAAACAATCAAGCACCTGCAGAGGATATAGAACAGCGAATCAAACAATCAAGCACCTGGAGAGGATATAGAACAGCGAATCAAACAATCAAGCACCTGCAGAGGATATAGAACAGCAAATCAAACAATCAAGCACCTGCAGAGGATATACAACAGCGAATCAAACAATCAAGCACCTGCAGAGGATATAGAGCAGCAAATCAAACAATCAAGCACCTGCAGAGGATATAGAACAGCAAATCAAACAATCAAGCACCTGCAGAGGATATAGAACAGCGAATCAAACAATCAAGCACCTGTAGAGGATATAGAACAGCGAATCAAACAATCAAGCACCTCTAGAGGAGAAACTCATGAGTGAGCCGAAATAGAGATTTCACGTCAAACCATTACGTCTGAGACTCCAAACCGGTAGACTTCAAGACAGTTCTGGTTTTCCTTCTAAATCTTTGAGAGCGACTGTCTTTCACCAGATTTTGTTCTTCTTTAATTGATTTTCAATCTTGGTGGCACTCTTGACTGTGAAATACAGTTCCGTGTTCGGCCCCAAAGAAATTCCGCTAAATATCCAAAACTATTTCACTACATCTCCCCTCGCGATTTCAAATTTCAAATTAAACTAAGAAACCCATTAATGGGGGAAGAGAGGGCGGAAAAAAACCTGTAAGAGGCTTTTAAACTGAAAAGAGGAGTTCGATACCCGTCTGTGGGACAAGGTGAAACGAGATGGAGATTCGGACAAACACAAAAGACTAAATCGCTGAAAGGAACACGCACATTTCCATGTCGCTCACTTCTGGCCAGTTTTGGCAGCACGCGGAGGCAACACCCGACGCTCACCCTCGGGCACGTTCTTCTTGGGAGCTTTCTCCTTCGGAGCCTTCTTCTCCTTCTCAGCGGCGGCAGTCGTCGCAGGGGCGGCTTCGGGTTTGGCGGTGGTCGTTGCAGGAACGGCTTCGGGTTTGGCGGTGGTCGTTGCAGGGGCGGCTTCGGGTTTGGCGTTGGTCGTCGCAGCGACGGCCTTCTTCGTATCCGTGACGTCTCCGTTGGTGGCTACCTTCTTTTTGGGCTGAGAACCGCTACCGTTGATTTTCTTGCTGCTGTCAGACTCCTGGCTGGCCTTCTCTTCCTCCTTCTTGGCAGCAGCAGCAGCAGCAGCACCGCGTTTGGCAGGGGGCTTTGCGGCAGTCTCCTTGGCCTGCTGATCCTCCTTCGCTTCCGGGACGTCGACAAACCTTGGGAAAAAAGCAGGGGAAAGACAGTATTAATCAAACTGACTGAATCTGAAACTGCTAATCACCAGCTAGATAACTAAAACTCATTCAGCAGATCAATCAATCGACGCAGCAGCCGAGTGGGGAAGAAGAAAATTACGCGTAAATTACAATCAGTCAATTGCAATCAATCAATCCATCAATTACAATCAACCAATCAATCAACGTAACTTGTTCTATGACAAGGTGCAGACTGCGGATTCAAAACCAGTCTACGGAATTGGCACCATTTCATGAAATGGCTTGGAGAATTTGCAAATCAAAATCACGAATGAAAATGATGGGTAAAATGAAATTCCCTTCAAGCAATCAAAATAATTCGGAAATGAATAATAACGAAGCAAATCAAATTCGAGGTGATTCTGTTGGATACTGGGAAATAAAATGCGAAAATCTCGGGAGACGTCCCTGACAAAAAAATCCGACGACCCTGAAGAAAATCAATCTGCACAATTTCCGACAGTGAAATAATTTCTTATTCGATCCCACCAACTTCAGAACAATCGCCCAAAATTTATATGAAATGAGAGAGAGACGAGACGTCTCTGAAAAAAAGGTCGACGACCTACTTCGTCTTATTGCTGGTCTGGGAAGACGTCACGTTTTCCGCCTGGCTACCGGCTGAACCGTTTTGGCTTTCTACAGCCCCGATCTCCGTGCCCCGCATCGCAAACCCTTCCATGGATCTACAAAGAAGGAAAGAAAAACAGCATAGTGAGCATTGTCGTCGGCTGTCCCGCACCTTTTTTCAACCTCTCAAATAAGAGACCCACCGGAGTTATCAATTATTCACCACATTTTACCGTACCGTGATTTTGCGGCGTGATAGTGGTTCACTGATCCGGGATAGTAAGTGTGATAGTGGACTGTTTCTGGTCCAGCTGGGACGTTTCCTACAACAAAGGTCCGTCGATTACGAGATCTGTTTTGTGTCCGACGACTCGCATCGTCAGGAAACAATTACCAACCTATTCCTGGAGCGGCTACCAAAAACGGCGGGGAAAATATGTCTTGTGCGAATGAAAAAACTGAGTTCAGCGAGGATTGCCCATTTTCCTGTCCGAAAATGAAAATTGGATCCAGGATAAGGACCAAAACAACGGCAGCAAACATCTTCCGATGAGTTACAATAATGGCAATAATGAGTAAAAATGAAATGAGGGAAAATGGAAAACCAGGAAATGGTTTGACAAAGGGAACATCCGTTTACTATGTCAGATATGGTGTGCCACAAGATGCAAATTCTGTGCACTGTGCCGGTAGCCAATCAATCAATCAGTCGTCCATTCTTCAGCTGTACAATACCTTTGCATTTTCAGGCCTTATCAATCCATCGGACCACAATGGTACTTCGGCCGGCACATAAGCTTCGTCGCAAACCTTCGAAGTGAACTGTGTACCTATTACTCCAGAATCAACAAAGACAATATAACCCTTAGCCCTTAAGGTAGCGTGCAATTGACCAGTGAAATGTTGCCGAGAACAGAATAATTTCGACGTACCGGGACATTAATTATTTATAACAATTTCGGCCAATTGAATTTCTTATACAATGAATGTTAAATTTAAACTTAAATTAATTATCAGAACAAATGGTCCACACTCCACATACCGTTGTAGTAGCGACAGTATCTCCGTAGGACATATCCAGGAAGAATGTTCGAAATTGAGCCGGCGTTTTCCGCTTTCGCTGGCTCAATAGTTGAAGCATTACGTAAATGCATTTCCGCTGGCAGAGGTGCTAAAATAGGTTTAGGAATAGGCAAAGCTACCGCACCGTTAAGACACAGCGCCATCGTTATAATATTTAACACCGGCGAAAAGATCATGGTCACAAGCCTTGAATAGTACTAGTCAGTAAAACTTGTTTAGGCAGACGAAGATTACTGCGTGCGATGACATTTGAACAAACGAACGAACAAATTAGCTTTTAAGCTTTCACTCACAAGCTAACCGAAGAAGACCAACTACAGTTCTACGAATCAATGTCCGAATTCCTGCTATCTAAACAAGACTTGACAGTCAAGGTATTCAACCACTGTATATTTCCCGGTATTCGTATACAAAGTGACCATTTCAAATCGAAGGTCATACATGCGCGTGCTAAATGATAAAACTTGAAAAACTCATATCCACCACCCTCAATTGTCCCAATGTTCAAGAACTGGGTTCACAACTCCAAATAAAGTCAATTAATAATATTACAAAAAAAACCAGGCGAAAATTGAAATCTGCTGGCCAGAAGTCCTGCTGCACGCAATAGCACACAGGGCGAATGGCCTAAAAAGATAAGGCACACTGACAGGACGATTCGTCATCAGTACAAAAGATCAAGACTAAAAAAACGTCCACTTCTCCGCGGAACACAGCAGAGGAATCCTCACTGACTGAAGCGCTCGCCGAAAGAAATCCGGTCCATCCGATCGCGAGCAATTTCACTTGGAGAGCTTACTGATGACGCGTATCAAGGCGCCGTTTTCCTCTTTTAGTCGCTGGTTATCTGCGCGTAAGGCCTCGAGCTCCTGAACAGAACATAAAAGGTTACGATACCAAATTAGATCGCACAACAACGAACAACCAGGGCAGACCCGAACCAAGCACTTCACCTTCAGTTCCTCCTCCATCTCCGCTAATTTTCTCTCTAACGCTCTCCGTTCCTGCAAGAATAAAGGTAAAAAAGAAATGAAAGAACAAGTTTGAGGGACCAGCAGGTAGAGTTAGCAACGCCAGATAAAAAACAACGGATGCACAAACGAACAGATAAATGAACAGGAAAAAAACGAAGAGGAGAAAAAATGAACAGATGAACAAACAAACAGATAAACGAACAGATGAACAAACAAATACACGAACAGATAAACGAGCAGATGAACAAACGAACAGATAAACGAACAGACCGAACAGATTCAGAGTAGCTTGCAACTAGAGCCCGCTACGCTCACTCTTTTCTCAACCTCTGAAGATCGATCCGCGGGGGTACGACCGGAACTCTGAAATAACGCAAAAAGCACTACAGAAGGGGTATTAAACGACAAGACAGGCACAATAATGCACGTACTGGTATGCTCTTGGCGTCCTCAAGGTCTTTCTCAGCGGACTGGAGTTTCTTCTTTAGCTTCTCATTTTCCGCCTTCTCCTGTTCGTACAACTGCAGACCACAAACAACAGCAATGCCAATTGAACTCACACACTCGGAAAAACTGAGCGAAAGATTAGTCAAGCTTACCTTTTTCCAGTCCTGCTCCGTGTTCTCTGTTTCGCCCTTTTCGCTCAGCGAGCTGATCGAGCTAGCTCGGGAGGTCCGGTAGCTCGGTGTGGTGGAGGTGGTGGAAGTGGAAAGCGGCGTGGTCCGATCGGAACTGGCGTCGTTGTACCTTGACCGGGTGTAGGAGCGTTCGGTACTAGTCGGAGCGTTCTGCAATCACCAATAAAAAGGACCATGAAGCTTTGACATACAGTCTCCAGTGAACGAACTGTTCGCGTTCCCATTTCAAACCTCAACGCCTAAATACATCTAAGCGTACCGACATCGGCCGGAATTTGTGGCAATTAAACGTCAATTCAGCGCTTTATGGAAGTCATTACCGCGCGACCCAAAAAAAGGCGCTTCCGGGTGCGAGTCTGTGTTTATAGCAGACACATACACACCGCGAGTCTGTGCTCAGACAGAACAAGTCTTCCGGGAACGAAAAGGATGTGAACTTACGCTAACCCCATGGATCGAGCGAGATCTTGTGGAATTACGGGGAAGATAACTGCTGCTGGGACTAGGAAAACTGGACGCGGAATTCGAATGGCTCAGGTAAGCGGCCTGCGTCGGCGTGGGACCGTTCGAACTGCGAAACAAAATGTTTGACAGGGCCGACGCAGGTACCATGTAGCTAGCTGAGGAATAGGGTTTCGATGAGCTGGATCCGAAAGAGCTCGCTATGCAAAAGGTGAGCATGTTGACTAATGATAAAGTAATATAACAACGGATAGACAGGCAGACAGGCAAGCTAGTAAACAGGCAGGTCAACAGACAGGCAGACCTGCAGGTAAAAAGACAGAGACATAGTGGCAGAGAGAGAGAGAGAGGCACACACATAGGGAGACACGCAAATGGGCCTACTGTAGACAGATCGAGTAATATACAGAAAGACATACTAAAATATGTATATAGACACAGACAAGCTGACAGAGATGCAGGGAGATAGTTCGTGTTCGGCCCCAAAGAAATTCCGCTAAATATCCAAAACTATTCACTACATCTCCCCTCACGATTTCAAATTTCAAATTAAACCAAGAAACCCATTAATGGGGAAAGAGAGGGCGGAAAAAACCTGTAAGAGGCTTTTAAACTGAAAAGAGGAGTTCGATACCCGTCTGTGGGACAAGGTGAAACGAGATGGAGATTCGGACAAACACAAAAGACTAAATCGCTGAAAGGAACACGCACATTTCCATGTCGCTCACTTCTGGCCAGTTTTGGCGGCACGCGGAGGCAACACCCGACGCTCACCCTCGAGCACGTCCTTCTTGGGAGCTTTCTCCTTCGGAGCCTTCTTCTCCTTCTCAGCGGCGGCTTCGGGTTTGGCGGTGGTCGTTGCAGGAGCGGCTTCGGGTTTGGCGGTGGTCGTCGCAGGGGCGGCTTCGGGTTTGGCGTTGGTCGTCGCAGCGACGGCCTTCATCGTATCCGTGACGTCTCCGTTGGTGGCTACCTTCTTTTTGGGCTGAGAACCGCTACCGTTGATTTTCTTGCTGCTGTCAGACTCCTGGCTGGCCTTCTCTTCCTCCTTCTTGGCAGCAGCAGCAGCACCGCGTTTGGCAGGGGGCTTTGCGGCAGTCTCCTTGGTCTGCTGATCCTCCTTCGCTTCCGGGACGTCAACAGACCTAGGGAAAAAAAGGAGGGGAAAGACAGTATTAGTCAAGATGACTGAATCTGAAACATCAGATTAATTAATCGATCATGAACTAAAACAAGAGATCAATCAATCGACGCAGCAGCTGAGTCGGGAAGAAGAAAATTTCGTGTTAATAGCAATCAATCAATCAATCAACGTAACGTCTTATATGGCAAGGTGCAGACTGCGGATTCAAAACCAGTATACGGAATTGCACCATTACATGAAATGGCCTGGAGAACTTGCAAGCCAAAATCACGAATGAAAATGAGAGCCCCCCCCCACCCACTTCAAAACAATTTCCCAAAACATATAAAACGAAGAAAAAGTCAGTCGAAAGCAAAGCATGCGCGGGAATGTCAGAGACGTCCTTGACAAAAAAAAAATCAACACTATTTCCGACAGTGAATGATTTGTTATTTGATCCTAGGAACTTCAAAAAACATTTCCCAAAATAGAAAAATAGAGGAAGAGTCAGTTGAAAGCAAAGCACACGCGGGAATGTCAGAGACGTCCCTGACAAAAAAGTCAGACGTCCTCGACAAAAAAATCAATCAGCACAATTTCCGAGAGTGAAATAATTTGTTATTTGATCCTAGGAACTTCAAAAAAAATTTCCCAAAATAGAAAAATAGAGGAAAAGTCAGTTGAAAGCAAAGCACACGCGGGAATGTCAGAGACGTCCCTGACAAAAAGTCAACGACTTACTTCGCCTTATTGCTGGTCACAACGTTTTCCGCCTGACCTTCGGCTGAACCATTTTGGCTTCCCACAGCCTCGGTCTCAGTGGCATCTCCGGCGGCGGTGGCGGCGGTGGCGGTGGCTTTCTTGGTGGCAGGGCGTCCTCGAGGCATGACGGCGAAAGAGGAAAAAAAGAAGACTGAAAAAAAATCCGCCCTGAAAATCAAAAATCTGCTGTGAAAAATTCCTCCCACCTACAAGATCGGGACTGGAAGTCGCGGAGACAAATAAAATTGGGATGAAAGGACGGACGAAGGTCGGAAAATTTTCGGCGGCAGGAAGGGGGAAAAGTGGAGATTTCTCAGCAACAAAAAGGACGAACTCGCGAATTAAAAATGGCGAAAAGTTTTAAAAGAAGTGAATGAACCGTGTGAGTGTGACGAAGCAGGAAAGCGGGCTTCAAAGAACGTGCAATTCGCTAATGCGCAATGCACCGGTGTGGTGCGCCGCACGGAGCAAAATTTGTTGGACCACCGCAAAAAGGACGAACTCGCAAATAAAGAAAGGCGAAAAGTTTTAAAAGAAGTGAATGAACCGCGTGACGACGCAAGAAAGCGGGCTTCAAAGAACGTGCAATTCGTTGATGCGCAATGCACACCGGTGTGGTGCGCCGCACGGCGCAAAATGTGTTGGACCACTGCCAAAGTCGACAATCAAGAAATCAATCTGTTGATTTTCCCAAGTCCGATGCCACAGCGTCACAACAGTAGTTACGACTTCCGAATATCTCATGCATATATCTTCGAACCAAAACAAAACGATTTTTTGTCCTACGCATTAAGACCCGCATCACGATTATTGCCTGTTTCGAAATAAGAACTGCCTGATGCGAAGCTGTTTTTTGTCTAAGTGCTACGTTTGCCTGTCTGTCTATCTACGCTGCAGTTGTCTGCCTGTGTGTCTGGCTATCTGCTCTGTATTTGTCTGTGTCTGTCAATCTACGCTGCATTTGTCTGCCTGTGTGTCTGGCTACCTGCTTTATATTTGTCTGTTTGTCTGTGTGTCTGTCTATCTACACTACATTTGTCTGTGTGTCTATGTGTCTGACTATCTGCTCTGTCTTTGTCTGTCTGCACGGCAAAATAGGCTCCATATGGACGCTTTATAATGGTTTTGCTTCGCTAACGTGATAAAACCAAAAAGCTAGTACCAGTGGTCTGTTTTAGTCAACGCCAGCACATTTTATGCCAAGGAAATCACCATCTAATTGCATATTTAGGAAGCTGACGCAAGCCCCGGATCGTACCGCAATCAGTCACATCACCATCCTTTACTGAAAGCCGAGCAGTTTCTTGACCGAATCCTTGTATTTATCCACAGTCCGATGGTCTTCCCCCACATTGATCAACTCGGAGACCGCACTTCGATACTGCTGAACGACACGGAAGCGCTTGACGTCCTCCTCCGACGGTGGAGCTCCGCCCTTGCCAGCACCCTCACCCTCACGTGCATCAGCTGCTTCGGCAGAACTGGATTCTTGTTGACCCATATCAAACCTCTAGAACACAATTCGAACATGAACGAACCCGGCAATTGGCAGACCAGCCGGGATGAAGAGCGCCACGTCAACTTACACCGGACTCGACCATCTTCCGAACCAGTTTGGTCGTCGCAATCTGCGACGGACTGCCTTCCCAGCGGTACTTTTCGAAATCGGCAACCGTCTTCTCGTGCTCCCAGGGTTCAACTTTCTGCAATGAATAGTTCGGCAAGTGGAGCAACGGATTATCGTAAGCAAATGAAAGGAAACCAACCTGCGACTCAAAATAGAGTGCTGTGATGAGGTAGCAAACGTAGTCATAATTCTGCTTCCGAGTAGGGCATCTAGCAGATAGTAAAAAATATGGGAAAATAAAGTCTGACGAAAAACTTAAAGAACTGCGAAACAAGAAATCCAGAATAATCCATAAGTGAAACAAACGAATGAGACAGACAAAACAATCAGTCTGCATATCTGAATTTATCTATCTGTCTGTCTATCTATCTGTCTGTCTGTCTGTCTGTCTGTCTGTCTGTCTGTCTGTCTGTCTGTCTGCCTGCCTGCCTGTCTGTCTGTCTGTCTGTCTGTCTGTCTGCCTATCTGCCTGCATGTCTGCCTGCCTGCCTGTATGCATGCTAGTTTGTTTGTCTGTCAGCCTGCTTGTATGGCAATCTATGCACAGCTGAACTGCGAAGGCAGCACTCCCCGGTCTTGTCATCGATTGCATGACTGCTAGTATAGTACTATCTGTTCTACCGTCCGACAGACAGACATGGTTTAAAGCACGCTGACGCTTAGACAAAAGCTGATGAGTCTTTCGAGACACCGCTCACCTGTCTGATATTAAAGTGACCACTCCCGTTTTTGGATCATATCGGTTTCCAATAAGTCGGAGGAATTTATCCCTGGCATGTTCGTCGAGGTTTAAGTCTGACAACGGGACCTGCAAGAACGAATGGAAGCATACTTTAGAAAACCACACACATCGCACACCGGGAGTCTCGAAAAAGCGGACGCATTCACGTAATCACTCGCACCTTGAAAGATACCACACGAGCCTTGCTATCCCGGATACTCTGTCCGGAATGGCAGTAATCGCTGGTGATAATTTGCACGGGAAAGTGGCGATGGCAGTCGGCGTCCGTCGCGAGCTCCTTCGGCCAGGGTGTGCAAAATTCTACAAATAAGCAGGATTCCGTACTAAAAAACTGCAGTGCAAGTGTTTGGCTGTTCATCTATCTGTCCGCTTGTCTGTCTATCTGCTTGCTTGCCTGTCTGCTTGCCTGTCTGTCTGCCTGTCTGTCTGTCTGTCTGTCTGTCTGTCTGTCTGTCTGTCTGTCTGCTCTGTCTGCTGCCTGCCTGTCTGCCTGTCTGCCTGTCTGCCTGTCTGTCTGCTTGTCTGCTTGTCTGCTTGTCTGCTTGTCTGTCTGTCTGTCTGTCTGTCTGTTTGTCTGTAATTATTAGGCTGAAAAAGATCAAGCTGCGTGTGAACAGTAAACATACTTTTGATCGCAGCGCATTGTATATTAATATGGGTCGGCGTTAAGTGCAAAAAATTTGGTATTTTCATCAGTTCAGCATTGCCGTATTTGTCCAGTGGGGCCTTTTTGTTCAAATTCTTCCCCATGCGAACTGGAAGCGGCACCGCAGTGGCTTTGAAGCTGGCGGCGGCCGGCCAAACATTCGTCCACTGCTGGTCCACGTGCATACGCTTCGCTCGAGGAGGTAGCAGCTGCAGAATGAGAAACCAAATTACTTTCAAGAACCATAATAATTACGAATAAGGCCAAATACGAACGAATACTGCAAATAAGATGAAGAAATGTAGCTCGCATAAGTTAAAATCAATCAATCAATCGATGATATCAACAGCAATCGACATCAAATAACTAAATATATATATATAATCAATCTATCTATGCTTCAAGCACTCAATAAACATACCACAGCAGGTAAACTAAATACATAATAATAAAATATAGTTTATCAAACATTATCAAGCATTTGAACTGAAGTTGAACAACATAGTTCAAATGTAAATCAACCAATCAAGCTACGACTTCGCAAGCAGAGCGGCACCGCTCAGCACTGTCAATCGAGCAATCAATTGAAAACTTAAATGAACAATTGCCTCAGCGAACTGAACGCAATTTGTCTGCAGCCAACTCACATCGTGCTGCACGTTCTTGCGCTCCTCAAATCGCTTCCTCTCCTTCCTGTCAGGATTCAAGTTTAACGTCCGAAATTCCACCGGATCTATGCAACAGGCAGAGGGAAATTGCAGGGCCGGTAAATCAAAACATTTCTAGAGAAAAATTCCTAGAGAAAAATTCCCCTTTCGCTCACCATCGTTGCGTTCTTTTGCAGAGTTAGTAAATGGACGGACACTCCTGGGCTTTCCAGCAGTCGATACCGCCTGGGACAAATTTTTGGCAACAATTCGCGATAGAGGAACCATTGTTAAGTTACAATTGAAACGATCCAGACTTAGACAAAAATTATTTCCTTATTTCCTTCGCTTTTTTTTTAGTTTAGCATGTGCGTACGCAGTGCACATTTAACTGCGCGTATATGTGCAACGCGCAATGCGCCGGCCGTATGTGCACAGGCACAGGAACAAATTCCTGCGGACTGCAATGCAGGCAGGCACATTTGGAAAAGGTTAAACAGTTTGAAGTTTCAGGCACACATACTACGCATTTCACAAGAAAAATGTCTCCTTTTTTGAAAATAGACCGGCAATTAACTCTTGTAGGCAGTGGGGCTGTGCCCGTAAAACGTGGCAAAAGAAACGAGATTATTCTCAGGCACACAGACAGACACATTATTTTCTGCTCTCTCTCTCTCTCTCTCTCTCTGAGTGCCCGACTGCTTTGATTCTGCACTGTCTTTTTACCACCACCGCACACACTCACACTCAAGAGACTGAGAGAGATGCGGCGTAGAAAACAACTTTTAAATGAGGAGGAGGCTAACATTTTTTAAAGACCCCGCAAAAAAATCACGACAGTGGCGCCCACATCGCTGCTGACGCATCCTTTAGGCCACACCTTCCGCCGAACCCAAACAACCACAGTCCGATAAAATTAGTAACTATTTTCGGGACATCTTCAAAACTCCACCTTCATTCACTTAACTTGCAGTAGGAGTAGATCCGACCCAGTTCGAAAGGCTGCCACTAATTCCATGCATAACCGAATTAACAAGATTAATTTCGTCGGCATCTCCCTACACTCAAATATTGAATGCACACACACTAAAAGTCGACGTCAGTAGAAATAAAACTCCTATCCTCCTTTCTTTGGCCTATTGCGTGTGTTGTGCGGGATCTTTAATGGACTCTTTCCGTGCAGCATCCGCATCACGCACATGATAGAATCCCTATCGATTCCTCCCGGAGCAACAGCAGCAACAGGTGATGCGATGGCGCCGGCCGACGACAACAGCAACGGGGAGAATCTTCCTCGAAGCACAACGGTAAGAAGCGAAGGGAAGGAAAGAAACACGTTTTTATGCGGAGAAAAACTTGCTTCCGCTGACCGTCCCTTCCCCCCTCAACCCGTCCCCCCGTCGTAAATGATTTAAATTTCCGGGAACTTTATTCATGCGTTTATGGTGTGATGATTCCAATTCCAGGCTGTCGTGAAACGGAATGAGCAGCTGAAGCGATGGTAAGAAAAATCCAGAAGAAAATCACACCGAGCAAAGAAACTAAACTGAAAATCCTTAACTGTAGTTGCCGTGCCTAATCATTAGGTTGATTTTGATTTTTGGAATGGGTGTCTCATGTGTCGTCGTGGGGTTTCAGGCTGGAATCAGACACGAACAAGGAGCAGAGCCTGCCGAAGGATAAGAAGCAGAAAGTTCTATTCGACAAGCGGGTCTGCTTCCTGGCCGCCTGCGCTGCCAACGACTATGAGGAAATTAATAATTTATTGTCGCGTGGAGCGGCGGATATTGACGCCTGCCAGGAGGATGGCATGACGAGTCTGCATCAGGTGCGTTGTCATCCGTCAAATTGGCTTTTTAACGAAAAGGGATGTCCTGTTGACTTTGAGGCTGCTTCGGTTGATTGATTGATTGACGGGCATATATTTGACTGTCGCACGCTTTTAATTGATTCGTTGATTTCTTCGTGTTTCGTATGCGCGTGTAATTGCACGAGGTTAGTGATAGTCGAATGAACCTTTGGTGAATTGGTTGATCCATCGTTGTCGTGGACTATATTTGGAGGATACTGCGAGTTAGTGTCGATTTCTTCCCCCCCTTCGATTGGGGACAGTGGAGCAGTGGGTGCTGCAAGAGACGCGCAGAGGACGCAGCCGAAGGAGAAATGACGTCGACAACCAAACGACTCTTCCGAGTACGCGCTGCTGTGCTATCGCTGTGAGTGGGGAGATATTTGTGGCATCTTCTGCAGCCGCAGCAGCAGCGCTCCTTCCATCTGGCTGGTGTGTTCCGCGAGATCTCGCGCAATATGTTTTCACCCATCACGTCTCGGCGTGTGTGTGTGTGTGTGTGTGTGTGTATGTACTGTATATGTGTGTTTGGAGGGGAGAGACGACGACGGCAAAAATATTCAGGCCAGTTATGGGCCAGCCCTCCGCGTGGAATCGTCGCGCGCCGCCACCGCGTGGAATATCACGGATACAGAGATCTCTTTCTGGCGGACCGTCACTTTCACGCTCTTCGTCGTCCTGAATGTTGCTCGGCCTAAAAAAAGCACGTTATATTACATTAAACTGCGAACTGTACCGAAAAAGTCGAGAAGCTCTCTGATCTTTCAATCCCTCAGTCTGTCTAACTGACTGTCTGTCGGCCTGTCTGCCTGTCTGCCTGTCTGTCTGTCTGCCTG
>LRSR01001352.1:0-17519 GCA_001579985.1 Hypsibius dujardini | reverse complement strand
GCGACCCTCAAAGTAACCGCGGCACAGCTGTACGTTGCAAATTAAGCGAGCATTCCTTACTGAAGCTTCACGTTGTGTTGGTGAGCGAGGCACATTAGGTCGTCCGTAAAGTTCCATTGGGCCAACTGCAATGAAATGCAGCTCGATGATTGGTCTATAACCGTAAATGTGTTGCACTGGTGAACGCGATGACTGAGAGCGACTTCGAGTCGGATTTGCATGAGGGGGAATGCAGATAAAAGTAAACACGCCACGAATGAACGTAATCATCTTGATCCACGAGCCTGATTCTATAAAAGACCTGATCGAGACTACTGCACTCCGGACCGATTGACTTAGAGAAGCTTACCACACAAGCAGGGGCTCGTTTAGCGTCCTTACAGGTTGGAACCAGGACCCCTCATCGTAGGACCAAAGGGTGGATGGGCAAAGGGGTAATATGTTTTTTTCAAGATTAAACCAAAAATTCAGCGTCTTTTCTCGGATCATTTTGAACCTTTTGGGGATGTAGGGTTCTGATTACCGGGGGCCCCAGGCCTGAAGATCCTTGAGGCCATATTGTCAAAGAACTAATTTTTATCCGAATACGAATGACATGAATTTCTCGACAAGGCTTTCAACAGTCACTTTCGAATTTGAAGCGAATCACGTTGCATTATTTAATTTTCAGTGCGTGTTGGCTTACAGTGGTCAACTTGTTCCAGTCGTACTTGGCGTAGACCTTCGGGTCCAGACTGACGCCGAATCCGTAGACCTCCCGGTCGACCGTCATGTTGACGATATTGCACAGCCGAGCTTCCTTACAGGGACATGGTGGGTTAAATTCGCGCTTGCTCTTGGCCGTTCCCTCATCTATAAAATTAAGAAACAAATAAGAACGATGCTCACATGAGAGACCCTCTGAATTATCATTATCTTTCATGCGAGGAGTTTCACGTGAGCCAATTTATACCCGCTCAGCTCGACAACTTCACATCCCGGATGTTGTCACGAAAAAATGCGTCTGCCGTTTACCTGAGCGTTGCAGCACCGCGCTCTTCGCGGGCACGTTTCGGCTGATCCAATAATCCCAGCCGACGCCCTGGGTGCACTCCACGGTGGTAAGGAAGACCACCATCACCAGGCACATACCCGCTATCAGCGACGTCCGGTCCATCTCTGCAGAGTAACGTGAAGGCTTAATCAAACGTGAAAGGCCCTGGGAAAAAGCACGGAAATAGGACAAGCAATCTTGCCGCCGCAAAACGTCGATTAATTGAGAAGATGCTGGCGCCGGTATTTTCTCTGTGCAGAATGATTCTTTGTGATGCGACTTGCAACCGCCGCGACGCACCACTACTTTGTCTCTGACGACGACTCCCCCCCCCTCGAGTACCGGTAGTGCATTGAGAGAGACCCAGAAACAGAGAAAAGAAACGACGCCTAAACTGGTTCACGTGTGGGTGACATAACGCGGCCTTTGGGCATATTGCATATTGTGTTCGAGAGTTAATATTATTACTAAAGTGGCACCGTTTAATGGTCCAAGACCTTGACAGACAGCGAGGTTAGCTGAAATGGAAGGGGCGTGCACATTATGTGTACTTTACAGTCAACTGCAGAAAATGAACACC
Source organism: Hypsibius dujardini (assembly GCA_001579985.1). Classification (NCBI taxonomy): domain Eukaryota; kingdom Metazoa; phylum Tardigrada; class Eutardigrada; order Parachela; family Hypsibiidae; genus Hypsibius; species Hypsibius dujardini. The sequence continues at coordinate 15,906 of LRSR01001352.1, read as the reverse complement.
GGAAAAACAAACGTTCAAAATGTGCCGAGGCAGAGGATCCCGAATTGGGGAAAAATCGGATAGACAGTGACTAGGGTAGTAGCACGGATGACCAGAAGGAGGGTCGAATCGACAGCCTGATGATTGGGAGACGGATGACCGAAATAACAACGGATGGTCTATCTGAAATAACAACGGACGGTCTAGAAGGTATGACGGTACGATAGGTGAGCTGAACCTTATTGCTGTCGGAGGGACGGATGGCCTGTAAGCTGCCAGAAAGCATCACGGCAAGGCAGTTGAATTAACGGGTGAGCAGTGAGTTGAATGCCAGTCGGGCAAGCCGATGGCAGGTTGTCGAAGCAAGGCCAAGGAGTGACCCTCGAGAGAGATGATCAGTTGACAAAACTGAAGACCCACTGGCCATTCACTTACTTGGGGAGTTATTCAAGTGCTGAATTCAGAATCACTTGGACATATTCTTTTTAGTAAGAGCTATTTAATTTGTGAATGTAAAAAATTATTTTACCGTCATAGATAAGCGAGTTTATCTTTGGTGAAATGTCGAAGTTGGAAAAGGTATTACTGCATTTACCGCTTTGTGTGGGTGCAGTTAATTGATTATTTGATCTAAAACCATCTGCTTTCCCTTTCGATTGATGGTTGATTGACTGGCCTTGTTCGACCTTAGAAATTGATTGATTGATTGATTGATTGATTGGGACTGGAACGAAGAGCTGTTGAAGAACAGCAATCGTTTCAGGGGCTGCGATGCTGATTGATTCATTGATTGTGACTGGAACGAAGCTGTTGAAGAACAGCAATCGTTTCAGGGGCTGCGATGCTGATTGATTCGATTGACTCAATTATAGACCTTAAGTCACTGCATTCGGTTGATTGTTGATTAACACCGTCATTTTGTGTCGCTTTTTCTACCATTTAATTTATTCCGTGATGTCGTGAAAAATATGTCGTACATCAATCCATTGAATGTTCTTGATTTACTTATCACCGAATACTCCGGTTCTTACACGCTCGGAGATGCCGAGAAGGAACTGATACGATTACTCCATAGTAAGTAATTAATCGAGTACGGCTTGTTGTGCTTGTTGTGCTTGATGTTGCTTTTTTTCAACATTTCGTTGAAAGCAGCTTATGGTGCAGAAATACGAAATTCACCGAAGACGAGGAACTGATTTTTTTCATTAGAGCAGACAAGCTGATTTTGACTGTGGACTGAAAGAAGAAAACTACCTCGACCGTTATTCAACAGAAGCTCTTCGTTCCAGTCACAATCAATCAATCAAGCAATCAATCAAGTTCTAAAGTCGAACAAAGCCAGTCAAGCAATACTCAACCAAAACGGAAATCAGATAATTTTAGATCAAGCAATCAATTGATAGCACCCAGCGGTAAATGCAGTGGGACCGTTTCCAACTTTGAAATTTCGCCAAAAATAAATTCGATTATTTATGGCGGTCAAATAATTTTTTATATTCATCACTAAGATAGGTCTTAATAAAAAAAACATGTCCCAGTGATTCTGAATTTAGCGCTTGAGTAACTTCCCAAGTTAGAGATTTGTTGCTCTTCCAGAGATCTCTTTCCTGACAATCCTGTTTCGTTGAAATTAAGTAGCAGCCTCAAAAAAGCATAACATATTCTTCCGGTGAAAAATTAGCCAGGCCGTAAACTGCAGGGTATGTCGCGCATCCCACGGTACCGCGCCATAATTGAGACGTAATCTGTTCGCGACAGAATATCAGCCGTCATTTGCTTATCTACATGTACACCCGGCACACGTGCAGCTGATTTCATAGGTCCGGATTTTTAATAACTGATGGCGTGAAACTAATTTACGTGTTTATCCTGCGGAGTTTATGCTAATATATACCACAGTTAATTCGCACGAGGTAAAGGCCGTTAACCAGGCCGCTTTCAGAAATCGTAACTAAACCAGACCGGCAGACCAACAGGTGGCGCATAAGTCGTTTTTGCGAAGTCAACCCAGTGAGATGGAACCGAAGTGGCGCCTCTACCGGACTACTTGCCCACTTCTCCATTGAGATTCTTCTCTTCCTTTTTTGGACTCGAATTCGAACCGTGAGGCTTAGGAACAAACTAAAATGGGTCAGAGAATTTTTCTGAATGTTTTCAAGCCATCTGTTATGGCATGGCAGAATTGCAGCGCAGGGGAATCAACGTTAAAAAAACCGGCCTGGTTAAGTTACGATTTCTAAAAGCGGTCTGGTTAACGGCCTTTACCTCGTACGGTAAATGTCCGCTGCCCTTGTGGCTTCCATTCCCAGTAGGGGAACAGTGTGATGCCACTGGTCACGGTAATGAAATTAGACTCGCTTACTGCACTCTCGCGCAGTAGAAATAGACCCATCGTAAACTTAGACCTATGGATCCGCGCATGAGCTTAAGTGCACTCCAGGCTAGGATAACGAAGTAATGCTCTTGCAGTGCGCGAAGCCATCGCGTCAGTACAATGTTATTATTGCCGCTAGGAATTTCATTCCGACCCAATCAGCCTAGTGGAAAGCCGGAAACACAAAGAAATCCGTTTGATGCCGCTGATTGATATACCGTGCGTCACCTCCCGACGCTATCAATGGTTGTAATTTTGTTGTTATGGGATCCGGCGCTTTGGGGTTCATTTTTTCCAGCGCGTGAGTCTTGGATTATTCCGTTTTCGTTTGAAATGCCCTTGCAGACTTGCTCGATCACTGTGCTGCTGTTAACAGCGACAGCGTCGAACTGTTTGATCCAAATTGAGATTGCCTGCCCCGGTCAGCTGTACCCAAGCATTGCTGGAGCCTTGGCGTTCAGCGGTCCGGCTTACGAAGCCGCGGTCGTGGAGGCCAATCGACGTTACCGAGGCATCTTCAACTTTTCCCTAACCTATCTTGCCAGCGATTTGAATATGCGGGACTGCAACGTTATGAAGGATATGTCATCGCAGTTCGTCGCCAACTGGTACTACAAGCAACGCTCTGATCCTAAAAGCCTAGGCATAATTCTGACCCCGGGTTAGTTTCACATTCACGCTGATATCTGAAAAACTAGAAAGCACGCAACATATCTTCTTCAGGGTGCCTGGATGTCAGCAGTATACATCAATTAGTGGGAAACTGGAACATTTTGTACTTTTCCACGTAGGTATAATAAGGTGATGGATCATATGGTCTTGATTCGGAAACAATCAGATGTTCACCCCTTGACGGGACAACACAGTCACAGACACAGACACAGACACAGACACAGACACAGACACAGACACAGACACAGACACAGACACAGACACTGATAAAGACACAGATAAAGACACATATAAAGACACAGACACAAACACAGGCAGGCCTCAATATGGTTTCACAGACACTCATACAGGTCTGTATATGTAGAGAAGTGAATATCGCTCTTTCAAAGGGTTGGACAGGAAAAGTCAAATTATGTTCTCCCTGCCCCCCTCCTCATCGGCTCGTCCTACATCGGGCTTCCATTTCTTGGACTGGCGTTTGCCAGGCTGTTACGTCGGTACAACTGGAGGAACGTTTACATGATAGTTGATGACGATTCTCCACCAATGAGTCGTTCCATCGCATTGGAACTAACAAAGCTTCAAGTTGGGTCTTCCGCGTTCACGCTCTTTCCAAGAGCCATTAGGTCGAAGACGGTGAAAACATATGACTGGTATCTGGATGACTTCCACAACCGCAGCAGAGGTACATTATCTGAAACCGATACTGTAGACTAGCAAGCCCTTTTTTTCATACTGTCATAAAATTATTCCCACAGTAATGATTTTCCTCGCGCACGGCACACAAGTGCGGAAATTTATGGTATGTCCAGGATTCGATTCACATTTGTTACATTTCTGCTCCGAAATATGTCAAGAGGATTCATTACTAACGAGAAACGATTTTCTGGGCATGGAGATCGAAGCTTCCTTGCGTAACATGACCAATGGCGAGTACGCTTACATTTGCCTTGAACCGTCACCGTACAAATTATACGGCAACTTATCGTGGCGATACGACGACAGCAATGACAGCGTAAGCGAATTATTTGAATGTCCGACACTTCGAATTATTAATCAGGATGGAAGTGTGTCTATCTTGGTGCGCAGGTTGCTCGGGAAGCATTCCGATCGGTATTCATTGTCCATCCAAATTACACTCTCCAAGCGGACTCTCCAGAGGCAGCTGAACTCGCTGCCGGATTCCGACTACGAGCAAAGCAGAACTGGAATCTCTCTTACACCGAAGATGATCAAGTGCGTCTTTATAATTAGGACTAAAAATAATTAACAGGACTATTCTCCGGACTGCAGCCAAAAAATGTTTTGGAGTACTGGTCTTGGATCTTGAAAAATACAGGGTCAAGCAGTTAAAGGCATAGTTTAAGAATTCATGACTGGAAAGATTGCCAACCGCAGAAAAACACCGATTTCTAAAGATAAAACAAATGTTTTCCACTTATGTTTGAATACGTGATTCAACATTTTTATTTGGAAAAGAGCGGCGTCAGCGGAAACTTTATTGTATTTGAGGGGGTGAAGCAGCTTCGAAACCGCTGATCTCTCTTTGCATGCCCATGAACTTTACAGTTCGGTAGGGTTCTCTCAAAGCCCATGACTCGGTCTCTCTACTTCTTAAGTTCATCTAAAAATCGGCCGAACGCATTCAATATTAAATTAAATTTGGAGAAATAAAATTGCTTTCGAAACTACCGGTGGTACTTGCTGCAAAGGGGAATGTCCAGTAATTTCTGCGACACTTTTAGTTACTTGTTGACAACGACAACCAGGTCCAGGGCTCTGGTCGAAAATCGTATTTTTTAAAAGCACTTGTTAAAGGACGCCTCATTCGGGGGAAATAGTGAGGCTGCGATCGGAGCGTGGCATTTGTAAATTTTGTTCTTAATTGATGCCTTGTTAGTGTGGCCTGCCTTGGCTGGTCATTTATCCAAGGGCACACGCAAGAGAAACGGACATCACAAAAACGCGTGTTTCCCATTTCCAGCCACGCTACGAAGTACTCACTGGGTATTCCACGGTTGCTATGTTTGCTCAGGTATCGAGGCGTTTAAGATGGTGACGTCGTAGAAGGTCTTTCGTTGTATTATAACGGACTGTTGATTAGTTTAAATTAAACAACACAGGTCTTGAACGAGACATTTGGGACGAACGGCGGCGGCCTGCCGGACGCTACACAAATTTCCCGCCGTTTTCTCAACCGAACGTTCCGCGACAATTACACGAACATGTTCATCGACGAGACTGGGCTGCGGCGCCTGAATCTCGCCGTGTCCCAAGCGGGTCAGGATGAGCCTAATTACCGCCAGGTACACCACCGATACCGAGAGTTACAGTGCGCGTCTACACAAGCGGAATAATCCCAAGTGATCTTTATCGTGCTTCCAGACAATTCTGGTCGAATCCCAGGCCAGGAATTTTGAATTCCTCGCTGTCCACGACGTCGCCCGCACATGGCACGGAACGCCATGGCCGCCGCGCGATGAACCGTTTTGTGGCCTCCGGGAGCGGAATGCGAATTGCGCCCAAAGTATGCCCACTAGCTTATAGCTTCGAAATACTGTAATACGGTTATTTTTTCTCAACTGCCTCTTTTTTTGTAGGCAGGCTGGTCGACTTGCTCGCGCCGTTCGTTGTGGTTTGTTTACTCGCTGTCCCGAGTGCAGTTTTCTGGACCAGGTATATACACCACACCATGTGCACTTATACACATTACTGATCGTTTGGGTAAGGATTGGACAAAAGGGGGCGGGGCCAAGGTTAAAACCCAGCGCCAAACTTTCTGACCAGACTACGTGAGAAAGCATCTTCTCATGAGATCTGCTTCAGAACTGGCCCAGAATACGCCCCCCCCCCACATCGGGGCAAGAAGTGGTGAGAAAGCATCTTCTCATGAGATCTGCTTCAGAACTGGCCCAGAATACGCCCCCCCCCACATCGGGGCGAGAATTGGTGAGAAAGCTCCTCACGAGATTTCTTCGGACTTTCTGGCTAGAAGCAAGTGAGAATTCAGTGAGAATCACACGAGACTCATGCCAGAAAAATCTCCGCTGAATTTTGAGCAGAATTACAAGAGGATTTTCCAGTTAGAATAACACAAAACCTTTCTGGCCAGAATTGCACGAGGACTTCCTCTTGCTAGAAATGCACCAGATATTTCTGTTGTGAAATTGTAGCTGGCCATTCTGATGAGATCTGGCAGAGATCTCGTCCGAGACTTTTAAGAGCTTTCTGGCGAGAACTGCCGGATTTCTCACCCAAAACTCTTGCCAAGAATAGTCTGTTAATTTCGTCAGATCTCGTGTGATCGTATATGGGATTTCACCAGATCTGGGCCAGATCTGACGCAAATTTGGCGAAATAGTTCGACGGTCGGTCGGTTGTCGCGTCTGTCGATCGAAGGTTAGGGTACGATGCTACATCGGATACGGTAGTTCTGCACCAATACACGACATCGTTCCCCGATCGTTCCCTGATCGTATCGTACTATTGCGAAATGAAGCAATCTCGTGTTCTCGTATCTCGTGTTTTACTCGTATGAACATTCACGATTTTGCTTGGGAATTTAGGAAGGCAATGGCCAGCATGCACAGGCGCAGTATCTGGTGGAATTTAGATCCTGAACTATACTGGCCGGCTAATGCAACCTCAAGTGATCTGGTCCAGTTCTCTCATTACAACTGTGCAAGCGCAACAACGCGTCTGTCGAGGTACTACCTTCGCCAGTATTGGGACCTGCCGCCGCTTCTGCACTGAAATACGCCTTTCCTATAACGGGATGAAGCTTGCTGGCTACTTTCTGGTATACCAAGGCGTCTAATCCCAGACAATCAACATAATCCGATATAATCGCCAGTGGAATTTAGGCGTCAACAATGTCGAGATCGTTTCCCGTTTCTTTGTAGTTTTCATATAGGCCGAAAAAAGGAAGTACTGTAAATGGTAAAAAACATTTTAGACCGACCCGAACAGAAGGTTTACTCATAGAAGACCCTCATCATCAAGGTTCTCATGAGATGGCGCACACTGTTTACCCGTAGCCCTTGTGTCCTCTAATCAAATAAAAACGCAGGAATGACCGGACACTTCTCCTTCACCATCTGCCGGTTGGCGCCTTCCGTCACACGCTCATACAACACAATCGCGGCGAGAATGCGACGAGCCTCGATCAACATGGCCTTCGAACTTCCTTCATTGACGCAGTTGTAATCAATGGTCGCAGCCAACACTTTCGCCACATTCAAACAATGCATCCCGTCGACGCCGATGACGTCGCCGGCGCCTGCTTCCTCACAGCGTAGCAGAGCATCAAGACTGATGCCGAAGCAGTCAAACGCCTTGGCCAAATAGTCGAAGGCCTTTTTGCGGTTGCCGGATCGCAGCGCACCCGCCGCCTGCGACTGAAATGGTCGGACGAGAGCAAGCCGCAACTGCGTTCGTCCGCTGGCCACATACGACTGCTCCAGTTTCTCGACGATCTTAGCATGCTGATTAAGCACACGCTGTGATGGAACGATGGCCACCGTAGCGTTACTACGGAACTCTGCCATGAGCTCTTTTTCCTGGGGATGAAACAAAAAACACACGGTTTGATCTGAGTTTGAATTGAAAATGCGCTCGATATTTTCTTTCCTATCTTTTCTCAGGGCACATTTGATTACAGCAAACCCTCTAAAAATGTGAGTAAAAACGGAGTCGTAGAACTTGTGCCGCCACAGTCTGTGATACTTGCCATTTCGAGCATGGAAAGCAGCTCAAGTGACTTTTCGCACCTCAGCACTTGTCAATTGGTCATGCATGTCTGATACAGTGCGTCCGTACCTGGCGGAGCAGCGCATTCCGTTGGGCCCTGGCGGAGCTCGACTCGGCCCGGTCCAGTCGGCACAGAAGACATGTGCAGGTGAAGTTTCGCTGCTCCAGCTTCAGCAGGCGTTCCTCCACCTGCATCTCGGACGCGCTGAAATACGCAATGGTCAACTCCGCCCCTTTGGCGACCGCCTTGATGGCGTGAACGACCATGACGTCGTTGTAGACCTTCCATTTGGCGTTCGGCACGCAGGAGTGATTGAAGTACGAAGCGGTGACAAAGAGACCGCTACCGCCGCCGCGGACCTTCCCGTCGGTCAGTCCGAAGCAGTTCGTCGTGATGATGCCGGACAAACGGTCCACATCCGCGACCGGTTCCCTTTGCTCCTCGTCACAGAATCGCTTTCGCTGATCCCCCTGCCGGCTGTTCGAAGTGAGGTCGTAGATGATATTGGCATAGGCTTTCGGATTCTTCATGATGGCGTGGGCTACCTGCGTGACGAGCAGAATGTGCGAGCCGTCGAACAGGGTCCGAGAGTCGGTGATCGCCTGCAGATCGAAGAGTTCAGTTTACGGCAAAAATGGCCAGTTTACGGCAAAATGGCCAGTTTACGGCAAAAATGGCCAGTTTACGGCACAAATGGCCAGTTTACGGCAAAATGGCCAGTTTACGGTAAGAATGGCCAACAATGCTGCAGTAGAAAGAATATGATAGATTTGCTCATCACTGCATGACATTTCATGGATCATACTCGTAGCGTATCATTTTTGTCTTGAAGAACCAACGCACATGCACTGCCGTTTTACAATCAGCTAGTCGTGCCATAAAAGCGTCGTACCACCTTATCCATCGCTCAGTCCAAACTTAGAATGCACCATGCTGCCTACCTGCATCGCTGTGTTGGTGAAATCGCTGGGGTCATCGCCGTCGGAGAAAATGGCCTCGACGGCTTTGTTCACCAGTATCAACGTTCCCGCCGGAATATCTCGAGTGGCAATCATTCCGCGACCCTTCCCAGCGACCTTCGCAACGGCAATCGGACCGATGAAATCGGCAACGTCCAGGTGGGTGTTGGGCTTCAGCTTCTGTGACAGGTGAAGGCGGAAGATATCCACACCGGTAGCCTCTTCCGCAAGTCGTTCGGTACAGCGCTTCAGCTCTTTAGCAGCTTCGGGAGCGTCAGAAGTCACTGCAGAAAAATGCTCAAAGTACGATTTGGCGGACTGATACTGTCGCAGCTCGTAGCGAGCTCGGCCGAGCCGGAACAGCGCTTTGCGGTTGGAAGGGTCGTTGTTCAAAACGACCATCGCGTGCTGAAAAAAAAGGTTGCACTAGCAAATCACGATGCTGATCAACAATCGGACATTTACAGTACTTCATACTCTAGATGTGTTGAGAAAATATTGAATAACTTTAAACCGAGAAAAAGTCCGCTAAAAAGGCCGATTTTAAAATCAGTCGCAAACGCTTTTTTGTTGAAAAATTTTCTCATTTACTCCAATCATAAAATTCTCAGCAAGCCCTCAATTTTTGTTCCTTTTTGCATCAAGAAATGTGATAGCAACTGCTTTTTGAAAACACCATCTCAAAAAGATAATCTTTAAGGAATCGCAGATCGTACATAATCACTCAATGTCAACCATTTTTAGTGAGCCTATATTTACGAATCAAGGTCAATTTTTATTTACATCGAATCTTTTGGCCCTAAATCGGTTCTTGATACCGGTTCCTGACGAATGCCGCTGTGCAAAAATACTGACGAGCTTTTTATGCCTGATTTATGCAAAAACTTCATTCCTCAGACTTATACCAGAGTGCTTGTACACTACACACACGTGCGACTACTGTACATTTTGTCAAGCTCTCAAGAGGCAGGCTGAATAGACAAAACAGAGGGCACTGCTGTCGGAAACTCGAGAAGAGCTCGTAGAACTCACGAAAAGCAATGAAGAATACGCTGACACGCACGATTGATCAAATTCTCAGCAATTTCTATCCGACCGCGCTCGTTGTTACTGTACGCTCCCGATCTCAAAGGTCGATTTCAGGTCCGACCCGAAAACACGTTCCGTCGCTCGCTTGATAGTTCATTCAGATTTACTTAAACTTTATTGACTTTAAAATTTTGAAACCGAAATGATCATTTCCATCAAGCAAGGTAGCAGAGCCTGTCAGGCAAAACCCAATGGACCAATCACGGACAAGTGAACGGAATTGAACGATCCGCTAAAGCTTAATATGAATCAGCGAGGGTGGGGCATAATCGACCCTTGAGATCGGGAGCGTACAGTACACAGCGGACGCTTCAAGCGGCTGGCCCGAACAGGAACTAGTCAAACCATTAATCAATCGAGCGATCGCAGTGGTTAACAGCGTCAGTGTGATTACCTTAATGGTGGTCTCGAAGTACCCCAAGCAGAGGGACGTCTGCGCCAGATTAAGATGTAGGGCCTTTAAAATATCGCTCTCGCCGACGCCTCCATCGCCCGCTTTCTCAAGTGCCACCGCATAAGCCTCCCTCGCTTCACCGTACCGCTTGCGCTTGAACAGCACATTTCCCAGTTCCTTCCACGCGTCCGCCGTCTTCCCCTTGAACAGCTGCAGCTGCGGCAACGCGCCATACGGTTGGTGGCGCCACCGGATCTTCCCCACCTCCGACCACAGCGGGCTGTCCAATCCGATGAGCAACACATCCGTGGGACTCTCGCAGCGCAGGATGAACCCGCCGCTGGAGCTGGACTTCAACAGCGGCTCCTTCAGGAGAAGAACCGTCCCGACCGGCAGAGCCTCCTCTGGTGATACGTCCGCCTGGCCGCTGATGAAGTTGTAGAGCGCCAGCGTGATCACCGAACCCTCCGCATCCTCCACGATGGTCTGCACGGCCACGAGCATGCTCGCAGGCTCGAGAGTCCGGAGGATGAGGTAGGTGCCCTTGGCTTGAGTGTTCAGCCGCAAGGCCGAGTAGTTGGTCGCCACCAGTGCGCTCAGAGGCTGGTGGGATGAGTCCGCGAAATTAGCCGTGCTTGTTCCACGGACCATGAAGCGGTGCTTCTGCATGAGCTTCTTTTGCTGGTACACTTGCCGATGGTCCGCGCGCAACGAGCCGGAATCCAAGCGCGGAGGAGCACCCCCTGAGAAGGAAAACAAGCGCAATACTTTAAGTCGCTTGCTCTCGGGGAGCTCCCGGTGCCGAAAACATACCTGTCGGAATTTGGCTGGGAGGAAGCACTCTTCCGGTCGTCTGCATTTCCCGCATGGCGGCTTCCATGGCGGTTTCGATGTCTGTCTGAGTCATTCCCAGTTCGCGCATGCTCCGCATGAAATCTCTATCCATTGCGGCTCACTGGAAGGAAAAGAAGAGGGAAAAGAAGGGAGGACGGGGCGCTAGCTTAAAATTTATTCCGATTACGAATCAGAGCAGGGAAGAAAGGAGAGTACAGAAGTAAAGTCCCCCAATCAAAAAAATGTCAAGGTTGTATGAGTAAGCACGTACAGTGCGGCGTCAGGCACCTGACTTGACACGGACAATTTTGGGTTAGTAGAGAGAGTCTATAGCTCTGCAAACCGACCCGCCGCGGCGGTGCGGTTTTGAACCGGCTGCGGGCTGCGGTTGTGCTTTTGCGCTCGCGGTTTGGTCTCTCGTAACCGCCATCGACAGCAATTACAGCCAAATCAGAGCAATTTTAAAAATTAAGAAATTAACGTGCCACTTAGTACTCCACAGATAACAAAAAGATCGTACAGTTTGAGAAACCAGTTGATTGATGCATTGAACGAGATACGTACACCGGTATTACTGTCATTGGATCCTTATCAGTTGATTGATTAAATGCACACCAGTCTATTCATGCTTGGGTCTTCGGTTGATTTGATTACTGCATTGCTATTTACACGTAGGTAATTCCAAGATAGCAGTTGCAGCACACTCAACGGCCGTCCAGGAGACCCTGACAATCGTCCGAGACGATAAACACGTACCAGAAGTTTTATCCCAGAGTCACAGTGGATCACAGAGCTGAACTTTGACAAGGCCTAGTTATATTTCAAAAAATAAGAATAAAAGCCTCAATTGTTTTGCGCTATCGGCATATATTTCCCCCACAACCATTTTGCAACACTTATATTGAGTTGAAAAACTTCTCATCGCATGCAGAATGGACAGAATAATCAAAGTTCAATAAAATAAAAAATATACCTGAAAAAAAACATAATTTTCACATAATCAAGAGTTGCAGTCTATAAGTAAAATATTTCTATTGAGATAAAAATGTCGGTTTGGGTAGTGCGGGTCGCGGTCTGAAGAACTTGACCCACGGGCCGTGGCGGTTTCAATAAGTGCTGCGGTGCGGGTTGCGGATCGAAATATTCGGTTCGCGCCGTACTAGAGACTCACATGTAGTGAGCGGAGCGGAACGGGACCACCTGTCCAGTCCGTCCCGCCCAGATCTACAGTTGTTTTTGCGTTGGACTTTTAGCAATTTTTATTGTTGTAGTTTTATTGTCTTACTAATAAATTTATTTATTTTAATTTAATTTTGCGTTTGAACTATCCTGTTTTTAAAAAAAAATTTGCCTTGCGTGTGTCGGTCATTGTGCCGGTCGATTCTTTCCGCGACTGTGCGAAAAACATGCCAATGTGGATTATTTAATTTTGCTGTTTGCTGTTTCATTATCGATTTTCAATGTTCAGCGATCAGCCATGTACGGAAGTTGTGTCACCAGTTTCAATGGCATTTTTGTGGCCCGACCTATTTGATCGATGGCCGTGACATTCTTCCCTGTGCACGTTCTCTACCACGGGAGATTTTTTAGAAGTGGCGTCACTGCGAAGACCATGGAATCAGTGTGGGATGGACATGGAAACTGATTTGACTTTTGATTGACTTCTCCTCTACAAAACGTGTGTTGCAACTACTGATGCGTCTGAAGGAAATACAGCTTCTTGATTGTCAAGAGCACGGGTCTTAGGTAGGTCTGGAAGAAGTTTTGGGGACAAATTGCACGTCGCTTGTTAAGGATTACTATTTGACAGAAATTGTATGTGCTTGATTGATTGATTCATATGGTGCTGTAAATTTTATTTGATTGATCGATTCTAGCTCTTTCAAAAGAAAAGAGTGCAGTGGGTTTGCACAAGCTTGGTTATTTTTCTCAGTTCAACTCATTTTTAGTGCAGTTCTTGTTCACCCTAAATAAAGCTCGTGAAGATTGGACGCCGTCACGGGGTACAAAAGGAGACGCCGCGACACTGGACATATTTATTTTGTTTGCGGCACAGTGATCGATTGATTGATTGATAGCGTTGCCTAGCTTGATTGATTATTGGTTGTCGTGTGTTATGCAAGTCTAAATTACCACTCATTTTCTGGGTTGCAGTAGTTCAGTATTTTACGGTGGTGGCTCCTTTGCAGTCAAGTCACCTTTTCGATAGAGTGGTGGCAATTTCATGAAACATTTATGAAATTTATTTCGCCATGGGTTACTGTAGTCCGCTAGTAACCTTACGGTTCGTGTCTGCACTTGATTGATTAGTTGGGGTCTTTGTCTGAAATCGTGTAGCCTCTCGATGGATTGATTGATTGATCAAACAAATGATTTAAAGTTTAGTTACTTCGATGGATTGATTGATTGATCAAACAAATGATTTAAAGTTTAGTTTACTTCGATGGATTGATTGATTGATCAAACAAATTATTTAATGTTTAGTTTACTTCGATGGATTGATTGATTGAGCAAACAAATGATTTAAAGTTTAGTTTACTTCGATATGGCAGATTGACACTGAAGGGGTTGGTTTAGTTTAGGTTTTTACTCTAGTTTAATTTATTTATACTATTTTTCATGTATTCATTATTTGCTTCTTTATATTTATTGACGTAATTTGTTTTTTTAAGATATTCAGGTTGCTCATTTTTTTACGCGTTTTCATTATTATTAAACCCCTAATTATCTTCATTTTCAGCAGTGCTAGCCAAAAATTCTCACATCCAAAAACCCTTCGCTGAAATTCCAATGGAAACAAGGGACATGCCATCATCAGCGCAGCACTTGGCGGTCAACGGTTGATTGGTTGATTGACGCACCGATGATGGTGCTCAATCCCGCCACCGTCCTGCTTCCGTGGTCGTTCACCATTCTACTCTACCTCCTCCCCTCAGCCAGCTGCAACAGTAGCTCACCGCCCGAAATCATCAGTGAATGCAAGCAAAACGGATCGAGCCGGCATGTGATCGACCAAGACGCCACTGGGTCGTTGCTCTTCCGGCCGGGCTACGGGAAGCATGCCGTCCGTGGCGGAGTCCCCTGTCAGTGGTTCATCGACGGTTCCGCCAACGGAACACACGTCCTGCTGAACGTCAGCCACCTGGCCGGCGACTGCGGCTTCCACGCGTGTATCTTCGTCATGGACGGCGACAGTCTGGAGGATCCGTTGTTGGCCGCTCTTCCGGGATCGATCGGTCGCGACGGAATGGTGGTGGTTTCTTCGACGCCGAAGCTGTTTATTCACATCGCCGCGGGATGTGAGGGACTGGTGGCGTTCTACGCCGGCTTTCGGGTGCTGAATTGCTCGTTGTGTTCGTCGAACTGTTCGGCGACCGCCGCCGCTATTGTTGGGGAGCCCTCGGCGGTCGGACTGCGTGCCGGATGCGATTCGGATTGTCCGATGACATGTGAGAAAGTTGCACAGGCTGCTGCAGGAGGCTGTAGCGCCAGCGATCCCAACTCAGTCAGCAAAGCCAGGTGAGGGTAGGGAAGGGAAGGGAAGCAGACAAAAGACACGCAAAAGTAAATTTTAAGGGATGTGTAGACGATAGTGTTGTTTAAATAGCCTCTTCGAATTTAAATTTAATTTAAAATTAATTTAAAATTAAGATCTGGGCCATTTTAAATAGATTTTAAATATTTCAGCTCCTTTTAAATTAAAAATTGATTTAAATATTTTGCCTTCGCCGATTTAATTCGATTTTAATAGCCTCGAAGTTTTTAGTGCTCGAACGGATCGTTTCGCGGCGGAAAGATAGATTCTTTTTTACACTCACTGTCACGCCTATACAGACAGATAATGCGCTATTCCTCAATCTCAACGGTCTCAATCCTTGCAAAATAACTGGCTGCATACGTATTTTAACACCACGACGCTTCGCCATGTCGCATGGGGAGATGAGGGCACTTTTCCCAGATGCTTCGTCATGTCGCATGGGGAGATGACGGCACTTTTCCCAGATGCCAATTTTTACGGTGGAACGAGATTTTGCTTGACTGTTGGGATACTTTTAGCCACTAGACTTCGTGCAGTCTGGCCTATTTAAACAGCCTATTTCATTTGAATGTTGCTATGCCTTGATTGGTTGCATATGAACTAAATTCGGGAACCCGTTGAGGAATTTAAATAAAATTAAATATTGCCTGTCACAAATTCTCAATTTTAAATAATATTTTATATTTTGGCATTTTAAATAATATTTTAAATACATTCGAACAACATTAGTGGACGGATGAGTCGATGGTGCAGTGCATAGAATAAAGTTCAATATTAGAAAAAACGTTGATCATTCAGAAAACAAAGTGGTTCTTTATAACCCAAAAAGTCGATTATTAAAAAAGCCGAAATCGGAGTTTTGCGATCGAGTATCGATATTAGGCAGCAATTTTTGGAAAGTGACGAAATTTCCGCTGTTTTGCTCTGGGTACGTGGAAACTCACGAATTGTGCGATAAAGCCAATGTGGTTGTCCGTAAAACCGTCCTGTTCTGATTAGAGAAGTTGTATCTGTGTTTATGGTTGTGGTTATGATCTGTTTATGATTGTGTTTATGATCTGTTTGTTTGTCGAGTTACTGATAAAATTCGGGAGCAAACGCAGTCGCACGAGCCGAAAACAAATTAAGATTTAGAAAGTTGGACATTTCAAAAATTTCTTATTTTATGCACTGCGATGGTATGGACGGGGGATTCGATTAGTATCGGCAAATGTGATCATGAGGGAAGATTACAAATGGATTTTAGTCTGTAATTTGAAATTTGAAATTTTGACATTGTGCATTTGATTACGCATTACAGTTATTTGGTCGTTATTT
>LRSR01001343.1:0-12779 GCA_001579985.1 Hypsibius dujardini | reverse complement strand
ACGAGATTTGGAAGGTGAACCCTAAAGGGCCTTCTACGCTGCCGTTGAGCCAGCGCATGGGAAAAGCGGTGGAAAAGTTGAAGACCGGGACGGATAAGGGAGAATTGCCTGCTCGTAAGTCAGGAAGGAAGAGTGCGAAGCGATCAGCTGACTTGAAAAAGAAATCTACTGTCGGGAAGAAGGATCGTGCGTGAAGATGCCGCCGGTTGACTGATAAAGGCCTTTTGTGTTGCCTCCTTCCTGGGGTCCGATATTCCTATGCCACATTCTGCCTGCTCTCTCGGTCTTACCATTTATGCTTTGTTTCTCTGAAGACCTAGCAGTCATATTTTGTTGTAGAGAGTTTCAGTGTAGCTTTACAAAGTGCTTTGCGATGTCGATTTTTAATTGTGATATTTTTATTTTATTTTGGGCCTTGTGTAATTTTCAGCGATTTCCTTGGTCATGTCAATTTAGATTTCTTTGTGTGCTCGTGCTGTACCTGTGAACAGTGAAAATGCTTGGTACTCCGCGCATTCAACACTTTATATCATGATGTCTGCGAAAGTGAAAGTGATAGTGATGGTCCTTCAACGGCAGTAGACTTCTAGGTCAACAGACACTCAGCTCACGCTCTGTCAAATCACTTACAGAAGAATCTGAGATACAGTACATACTGTTGTCTGTGTGGTATATTGTTGGCCGGACTCTTAATTATGTAAGTTGAACTTCAACTTTTTTTTGTTGGAAAATGGTCGCTCATCTGCTCTTGGTTAGCGGGCTGGTTCTCTGGTTAACGGGTAACTAAATTGCACTTCAATCATATGGCACGACACATCCGTAATTTGTATTAGTAAATGCACGTGTTTATTGTTGAAAGGATCTCGTGGCACCGACTCGGCATCGGTTTCCCAGGACGATGCCAGCGTCATTCGTCCTTGCCACTTATTCACAGACGGTACCTACCGATGCTTGTCTGGGTGTAGGAGGGTACCGAGGGATCCGGACACCGGGATCCTTCCTGACATGCAGCTTGCACGAGCGGTAGACGGGGGGATTTCCGATCCGGCATTGGGACTAATTTGCACGGAGGAACACTCGGTCGGTGTCTGGGCTCAGAAGAACAGTAAGGAACGCCCTCCAATGAATTATGAAGCGTCTTGTATTGACTTTACTGTGACATCGGCGTAGGTAATCGGTTGTCTGGAAATCGGAGCAAGGCGAAAGACTATTTTTCAACTTGCATGTTCGACCATCCGAGTGCCACGTTTGAATGTGCTTCCGGACCGAGCTGTAAGTAGTTAGCATACGATTCGCAAAGTAAGTGACCGACCGACACCTCGATGGCAGAATGCCTCTGAGTAACTCCGAAGCATAGTAGTGTTAGGGGAAGATAGTGCATTAATCAATCAATCAATTAAGCAGAACAATCAAGAGCATGGTTTGATCTAGAACATCGTTTTGTCTTTAACAGGTAAAATTAGTGGATTGGGTCGAGTGGTTTGCAAATCTGGACCCAGAATTAAAGGTTTATTCACGGGAGGAAGTAATGGTAAGGATAATTTATTCAGTTCACATGAGCTCGGGGGAGCTCGGGGGAAGACCGTCAAATGGATGTGAACGCTCACTGTGTTTTTGCATTGTAGACATGGATCCCATTCGGCTGGACAGTGAGATCTTACCCCAGAAAGAGGAACCGACAACCACCACGACGCCCGCATACTATAAGTAGAACTTAAAAGCATAGGTGTTGTTTCTTTTCGGTACTCGGGAGCCATAAAGTACACTGTATTCACGCAAATGTATATGGGTACACGTGCTGTAGAAATAAGAAACATGTAGAAATATATGAACATGACTGACTAAAGAACTGTTGTCGACTAATTTAGTTACATGTTACTGTAAACGTGCGGTGCACACATGTTTCGTGAACCTTTAACTTAAAGACCACATAATTACAATAGTACGAGTTTTGGGGAGGTAAAGACCATTTTGGAGACTTACCATTGCTCGTTGATGCAGTCGTCTGATCCGAGGATAAGAACCGAAGCTTTCTGCCACCACTCTCAAGGCGAGGGCAACAACGTGTCCTGCTTCCGGGGGATGATGATGTCATGAAGAGCGGCCTCTACCAGAATTGACTCTTAACAGGCATTACTGCGGAACCGTGTACACTTTAGTCTGGTACGGTATGAGCTTCGTTTTGGTTTATTCTCCTTTGTAGTGAAAGCTCCAGTGTTCTCGATGGGCGGTTATTTCTTCTAATATTAGTCGTGTGTTCTAAGTTTGTCACATCCGTTTGTTCGCCGCTTGTGTGTCTCTATTTCACAATAGTTCAGCGTCTCTATTGTACAGTTTGCGGATAGACGGCGCTGCAGTTCTCCATTTTTTTAACTGCACTCGTACATCAATGACGGTTAGGTGTGGCACTCGGGGTCCATGATGTGTGCTCTCGTGGACACGGAATTAAAGAATGAATCCCCTTTGACTTGAAGAGGTCAAATGTGTGATTGCTTCCTCCTGACTCGCGAGGTGTCGTCGATTCACTGGACTAGTGAGGTTAATCATGTTTTTGGGTAGCGAATGTATTTAACTAATTAAGCATTTAATGAGGCCTATAGTTTGGGAAACATACGCAGTACAATCTTGTTCCTTGTAATAAAGTCTGTTAGTCATGGCAGACGTTTCTCGAATGTCGGATTTAGATGAAAGCCGGTTCTTGGCTTTGCGCAAAGAGTTGTTTACGAGGTACATACATACTAATCGGTTCGAGTTCGTAAGGCAAAAAAATAATACGACCCTGCGTTCCATGTCATCATGCGTTGTAGTTACTAATATTAATTTATTATTAAGTTATACTTTCTAGGAGCTGTAAACATTCTCTTAATAATATATTCGTATGACGAACAAACTGACAATGTTCCGTACCACTAAATGCCGAGGGCACGCGCTCAAAGCCTTATGAGTATTCCGACCGGGTGCACCCTTCTTCATGTCTTACGTATAAAAGCACACGTCCCTCACGAAACCGTTCCTCACTTTTATTGTCTAACCGTGGGGATATAGCGGCAAACCGATAATTTGTTTAGCGCCCTTTCTTACTAGTGATGGCACTAGATTGTCGGGGTACTGTGGTTCTGTTGGTGTTTGCACTGGGGAGCTCTACTGCTGCAGGCGCGGACACTCGAGGTCAGTTCACCTTTTAACAAAAACCCGTTGAATTTCTAAACGCCAAACAAAAGTCCATTGATTGACTGACGTTGCGTTCCTCATTGCAAAAACAGGGAATAGAGGAATAGATCCGTTGACCTTCACGACGGTTCCCTACAAATCATCGCGCATCTCCGTCTACAAAGCACCATTTTCCGATCATAACCGAACGGACCACGTGAGCTATTACTACGCACCGGCCCTACTAGTGGACCCGCTGGCGGTCACCGCGGCCTTCAATGATCTCATCGCCCGGTGGGAGGTGAGAATACCCGTTCTCATGTGGGACGATGCGATGGAAATTGCAATTACTTCTCAACTCTCCGATTACGACGCGACCGGCAAGACAACGTCGCGAAGTGACATTCAGCCACTCCCCATCGGCAACCAGCCGCTCCCAATCGGCAAGACAACGTCGCGAAGTGACATTCAGCCACTCCCCATCGGCATGGTATTGGTGCAGTACAATGGCGCGCAAGAGGGCAGCCATATTACCGGACAGGCTACTTCGTACCGCAGCCTGTCAATGAGCACTTCCCTGTTGCTGATCTGTCAGAATGAAAAGACCTGCAGGGAGTTTGTCGCTCGATTCCAGGAACAGCCGACACAAATGATGACCGATCTTGTGATCTGGTATCAATTTATGGGCGAAGAGAATTACTCCGACATTAACGGCCAGCTGAATCTGATGAACACGACCGATTGTGCCGTCAAGGCTGGGCAAGTGTCGAGTGTTTTACCCACTGGTTTCGTCGCAATGGCTTTGTTAAACGACGCTCCGGAAGGATGGCTGCCTTGCAACGGAACGGTCGTGGATCCGATTCGGTATCCCGGTCTCTTCGCTTTGATCGGTGGATCAACTCCAATTTTATTGGCTCCTCCGTCCGGTTGGATTAACCCTGACCAACTGACCGCTTCAAATGAGATACCGCAACTGGCGTTCCAACGGCATAGAGACGATATTCAATCAGTGGGACCACTGAAATATTTCATCAAAACGTGAAGTGGAATAATCAGCAGAAATATTGTCATACGAAAATCGGGGCGAGTTTCTGCGAACGCTTTACTCTATATATCCAGGCAGAATCTAAAACTCTTGTGATACTGTCACGGTACTATCGTGTTGGGTTCATATCCATAAAACTAAAGAACAACTGTCGTGAAAACAGGAAAACAAAGGCGTGTGTGAAAGGAATTCAATACGAGTAATAAGAAGCGACACACAAGACGCGACAAAAAAAGACGCTCGGCCTGGGGAACAGAAACGGTGAGTAATATCAATCGGCAGGTGCATCCCGGAAAAGAAAGCTCATCGACTCATTGTAGTGAATACGTCGAATCGCTTCGCACAGCAGCACGCTAATGTCAACGGTCTTGATTTTGTGGCACTGCATTTTCTGGACGTCATGCGGTACCGTATTGGTAACAATCACCTGAAGCGACAAAGAGATGAGTTGAGCACGAAGAGTACGAGTGAATCGTGTGGTTCACACAAAATCACATGTTGCTATACAATTAGCGACAAGATTGAGTACACTGGAGGGTCCGAGCGTGCGGGCAAAAGGGGCGGAGCAGGGGGTGGCATGTTTGAAAATGGAAGAAAGCAGGAAGAAAGCAACCGCAGCAGATCAGGTGTTTGATTGTTGGATTGTTTGAAAACCGCCCCCTGCCCCGCCTCTTTTGCTCTTGCTCCGCCCCCTTCAGTGTACATTTGCTCTTGCCCCGCCTCTTTTGCCCATTCCCCGAACCCTTCAGTGTACTCAATCTTTTCGTTGACTGTACCTCGTCAATCTCCGAGTCTTCTATCATTTGAGGGGCGTCCAGTGACAGTATTCCATGGGTAGCCATAACGAAGACCTTGTAGGCACCTCGCTGCTTGAGTAGCTCCGCTGCCGCCGTGAGGGTGCTCACGTCGTCAACTATATCGTCCTAGGGAATTAATTACAAATCTGATATGTCTGCACTCGGGTAAGGACAATGCCTCTAAGGTAGATGGGACGGACGTACGACTATAATAGCAATTCGCCCTCCGACGTCTCCGACGATACTCATCGGTGGCTTTTCCTTGGCCGTGAGGACTAGATGAGGGATAAAACAATTAAAAGCTTAAGACAAGGAAAGCACATTAAACCACATTAAACCACATCAAAACACAATTTCACTTCAGTTTCGTACCTGGAAAGAAGTCCATGCCTGTCGTGGTGGAGTGGCCCAGATTGGCAAGTGAAGTTGCACTGGCCGAAGGTGACAGGGGCGGCGAGCTTTCACCGTCATGGGGCTCCAAGACGTCTTTGGGTGTGCCGTGGATGACCGCAATACCTAGGACAAACATTGCCAGTTATGAGAAACTAAATTATAAGAAAAAACCTATACTTAACAGGCCTACCTACCAAGGATGAGACAAAGAATGAGACAAGAGACAAAGATAAAATCGACACATAACTTGACAAGACATCGAAACTGCGGCATTCCACAATGTGCAGTGCTAACCGGTACGGAGAAATGAAATTACCGAGATGAAGTCGCTCAGCAAACGAAGTGGCCTTTTTCGCAGAGCCTGGATCTTTCGCCACGATAACAGCGTTCCGGTAATCCGGGATCTACGGGCAGACACACCATTCCGACGGGAAGCCATCAACTAAATGCAAGTCTTATATCATTACCTCTTTCCGTATGTAATCCAGTAGGAAGGGCGACGCCCGCAGATTGTCAACGGGCACGTCAAAAAACCCCTGAATCTCCTTGGAATGTAGGTCGATTGTCAGGACGTGAGTCAATCCTACCAACGGAAGCCAATCAATGCCACTGTACTCAACTACCAATCCCAAATACACCGAACCTTACCCGCTTTACACATCATCTTGGCCAGTAACTTGGAGACAATACACCCACGCTTCCGCATTTTGCTGTGTCTGGAGTATGGCAGGTAGGGTATCACGCCGATTATGTTCCGCGCTGAAGACGTCTTGCAGGCGTACGCGATAATGAGGAGCTCCATTATGGTGTTGTTCACGTCCCTGCAAAGAATATACCGGATCAGAGAAAAGACAAAAAAAGGATTGACTGTGAGCGCGAAGCAGCTAAGTCAATAAATCAAAACTAGTATTTCTTAACTGGGCTGACCCGGGCGGGCCAAACACGGGCTACAAGCCTACAACATCAAATGCCATTAACTAATCAACCAATCCATCAATCGACTCATTTGTTGTAACACTCAATCCTCACAATCCTCACTCTGTCAAGGCACCCCAAGGTCATAACAAATCTGTCAAGGAACGCAATCCACTTTCACCCCACAATCAAATTCATCAACGGGAGCCAACCAACGGAATTCGTATCTTGTAAACTAATTATCATAATCAACCGATCAAGCTATATGCTCTAATAATCAATAAGAAGCTAGGAAGACAATCGTTCAATCAATCATCCCGACCGATGATCAAAGGAAAGGATTACTTCCGTCCTCATACTTCGATCCAGTTTGCAGGATGTATACGTCCCGTTGTCGCACTGACGCTCCCATATCAGCAACCGTTTCTACGGAGTAAAATAAATCATTGCAACGACCGATCGTTAGCCGCAAAATTGCGTATTGCGTGTGTGAATTGCGTGTGCGAATTGCACACTCACCTCGATTGGATTTGGAATAGACATTGCAGGGCGCAATGGACGTCCCCAACCGGCTGAAAGCAATACCCGCAATACGCCAAGAGTTTAATCAGTAACAGTGGGTGCAGCTTGCGATATTTCGAAGAAAGTACGAGAGAAATTCTCTTTTTTACCGAGCCAACTGCTGCGCCAATTCCGGGTGGGAGGTCCCAGTGAAGAGAAGAATGTCACGGGGAGCCTGCATTTTCGATATCCTTCCTAAGAGGTACTTGAATCAGTAACAATGAAGAGAACAAAATTCTTTAATGGCTGTTGATTGCTGGGTGATTCTACACCGATAAACAGAGGAAAGACGAATTGATTGTGTTGCTGAAACTGCGATGAGAATTACAGTAAACTGATTCCCTAATCAATCAATCCACTGACAACAGGATTCACTGATCCATTCTTCGTTCACCACGCCAGGCCATATGCCAGATGGCTGTCAACGGAATGGACTTGTGTTCCCACATGTATGAAATTATGACGTCATGACGTTGTTATTTTGGGTTCTAATTTCTGCTCGCATGGCATTTCCGATTTTCTTCACTTTGCTTGCATGTTTTTCTTGCGTTTAATTTGACTTATTGAGTACGATACTATTACCGTCTATTTATTTATCTATTTGTTACTTATTTACATTTATACTTTGTGTGGGATATTCCTAATTTCGGATTGTGGGAAGAGTTGACTTGTTGGGGATTTGTTTGACTGATATCATTGTGAGCGAGGTCATAGTACATATTGTTTCACGCGAAGAAGTCTTGTGGAATTGTTTTCCGACCCGGACGGAAAACGTTCAAGTAAGTCCAGTTTAGTTATCATTGTTTCAGCCGAGATGGAAGGTAACAGGGCGAACTCGAATATTTGTCGTCTGATTGATTGATTTTTCATTAGCATTAGATATTCCTAGTCCGATTGATTGATTGATTTTTCATTAGCATTAGATATTCCTAGTCCCATTGATTGATTGATTTGCCATTAGCATTAGATATTCCTAGTCCGATTGATTGATTGATTTTTCATTAGCATTAGATATTACTTGTCCGATCGATTGATTGATTTTTCATTAGCATTGGCATAGCTTGTGCCACAGACGAACCTACCCAAGATCGTCTTGTTTCAGTATAGCAGCAACATATAAGCTGTCCCTTTTACCTAAATTCGTATTTGATTTTTTTAGACTAGAACCCTCATTCGCTAATCAAGCATGGTCATCACTGGACAGCCTCGCAAGGTGGACTCGGTCGAAAACTTTCTGCAGCAGAATGCTCTCACTGCAGCGTATGTAGAATAGACCGATTGTTTGATTGGTTTAAAGTGACACGTTTTCGGGCCAGCGCAACCTGCTGTCCGTGTGCAACCCAGACCCTGGACCAATGCCTGCGGATGTACTCATTTCTGGTTGTTCTCTTGTTTCAGAATTGTTGTTGACGGTGACACGACGGATACCGCCTCGATTGCTAGCACTTTTCAAACCGACAGCAGCTCCGTCCAGGGCGTGGTGATTCAGCTGCGCAATGTCCGCCGTCCACGTGTCCCACGCTACCCGAATCCAACTGATTCTAGTACAAGCCAAAAGTCTGGCAAACAGCGTATGGGTCATCGGAAGTGGCGGAGATATCAGAACAGTGAGTAGTAGTACTGATGATGGGTTTCCATGTCTCAGTACTGCTCTCTCGCGAGCACGAGGCAATATCCCCTTAGACGGGGATGTCGGCTAAACTCACACCCTAGGGAGGAGGTCCATGCCGTGAAAATGCCTATGACGGCTCCTCTGTAGTGTGTCTAATTCGCATTTGCAGGCTACATGATGACGGTAAGTACCAATATCTAATTAGTGTTATTCGATTTTGAAATGGCCGCCGTTGTAGTCTGAGTGATTCGACGAGTAGTTGTTAGTGGGATTACCGTTACGAAGAGTTCTCATTCTTGCAGATATTGGTTTACTGAGTGGAATTGAGGAAGAGAGTGATCCGGACTTCCTCACCACGAGTCTCGCGCGGGACATTGCAGAGGAAAATACGTCCGCTTTTTCGGAACTGTTTTCCAATCCCAGCAAGATGGAGGTGCGTTACTCGTACCAAATACTCGGGACTGTCGCGCAACAGATTGATTAGTGCACGAAAGAGATGATGCATTGAGAGCCCTGGTTATTTGAACGGGGTTAACAAGTAATGCGGGATACTTTCTTTCTAGATTTGGGAAAAGTTTGTGCGGATGTCAGAAGGACAACAGCGGAAACTTTTGCTGCAGGTGGCAGAGGACTTTGATCGAGCTTGTCACGGCTTGCACGATGACGGTATGTGGGTCACACTTTTTTGCACGAGTGAATTGTTTTTAGTTTTCGAACTTCGAATGAGGCTTCTTTGTGGTGCTAGAAGAGGCGACCTCTGCTGACGCATGCTTCCGTCGGATTGACAGACAGCTGCGCCATCTGATCGCGCACCGATCGCCTCCAGTGGTGCGTACTGATGTCTTTATGTTCTTGTACTGTATGGTACGGAGGGGCTGTATCTTATAGTACAGTCAACGACAAGATTGGGTACACTGGAGGGTTCGGGGAATGGGCAAAAGGGGCGGGGCAGGGGGTGGTTTTCAAACAATCGAACAATCAACCGCCTGACCACCCCCTGCTCCGCCCCTTTTGCCCATACCCCGGACCCTGCAGCGTACTCAATCTTGTCGTTGATTGTATACCTGACTCTTTCATGGTGCTTCCCATACCACCGACTTTGTCATCCCCAACGGTTAAAATTACCCCTTTACTTTCAGGATATAATTGAGCCGATGGAGCAAGAAATTGTGGGCTTTTTTGAAGAGAAGCCCTCGGACGTGCTGGATGTGGAGAAAAATGACACCTATTACCGCATGATCTTCCATGCGGTTTGCCAGTACTTTGGTCTTAAATCAAAAAGTAATTGCGGCGATCTAAATGCGGATACATTTGTTTATGAAGCCTCTAATATTTCGCTTTTCAGGTGTTAAAAGCCGGTCGACTTGTCGGACGGAAGTGCGGAATCGCTCAAAGACCGGCACCTTCGCAGAACCGCCCCTCCGTTTGTCTGCGTATTTGAGCCAGCATTACGAGTAGACGTCAAATTTATCTTGGTTGGATTGCTTTTTGGGAAGTGGTGTTTCTTTTAGAAATATTACACAATTAATATATACTACTGTAAAGGCGCGTAATGCTATCGGACTGCAGAAACACCGTTTCTTACCAAGATTGTTACAATTGTCAAATCGCCAAAAACGAGCCCAAATCACTGAAAATCTTGAACAGTAATGCAAAATTATTCGAGGAAGCGAAAGTTCCCTCTGAATAAACTGTAAAAACTAACTTCAATTGACAAACGGAAACTGTACAAAGGAGGTTAGAGCTGACGAAGGGGCAAGTTTTACCACTACTCGGAAATCGCTGGCGGTGTGAAGCGATGCTTATGCAGCCGGCGGAGAACAGTATCCATCCGTGCGTCCAGACCGCTGCTGGCCAAATCACCCGAACTCATCCGCAGAAACTGTAGCCGACTATGCAGATCCTCCACGGAAAATGCTGTCTGTGCGGCCAACTTTTCCACAACTTTTTCGCCGTCTCGCAACAGCGTCTGGTCCACTTCCAATGTGACGGGCGATTGCGGCCGCTGACCGTCGCTCTTTTCAACCAACCACCGCTAAACAAGCCACCGGGAAGTAATCAAATTAACATCTGATGAGGATGAGCTAAAGTAATTGGTCGATCTGTGCTTAGAACAAGGGCCATGCACGAAACTAACCATCGTCTGCAGCGGGGAGCCGTTGTTGATGAACAAGGCCCAGGAAACCTGCTTGACGGTGATGTTGTGATACTTGGCAAAGATGCGCACAGCTTTCAAATCCGGATCATCTTCAGTCAAGCCAGCGGTTCCTTTCGGTACATTTTCAGCGGTATTTGAGGCAATCGACGTGATGGGGCTGATGTTCCAGTCAGTCCGAGCTTTGTCGTACCCTTCGCGATTACAGTCTGAAGTCACAGGGGACTTTGGCATGTCGAAATTGGGGGTAGACGAAACCGGTTCGTCACTGGGCATCGATGGAATGACAGGAACAGCTGAGCGGAAAGGAACTGTAAACACACAAAAATAGTAAGATGCCTAGTTCCAAGAAAGTCAAGTTCAAAGTCAAACAATAACTCGCTCCACATCTACAAACGAAATGTCTAAGTCTAAATCAACCAAATCAACCAAATCAACCTACTCTCAGGAGAGCTATCTCGCGCCTGGTTGACAGACAGCAACGGGAGACGTCCTGAATCAGTGGGTGCGACCAAAACATCTGAAACAGCGTGTTGCTTGAGATCAGAACCACGGGATGTCCCTGTCCCTAGAAATTTATAGAAAATAAGCTTACGTTTCGGTGGAGATGTCTTCTGCTTCTCGGAAGGAAGAACTGGGACGTCATCTGAAGAGAGCGCACGGCAAACAAATAGATAAAATACAAGGAAGAGTAACCATTTATTTCAGCTGATTTTCTGCAGATAATCCATTGGTGTCTTGTTTAGTGAGAGTATAACAAAAAGAATCTCCTGACAGTGAGCAAAATGTTTACCTTCAGAGTCCGATGAACACAGCGTCGTCAATAACTTGACCGGTGTTTGCTTCTGCATTCGCACCTGTGATTTTACTACCGGTAAATCCACCATTTCATCTGTCTCCCGGTCTGAGAGGTCATCTGTCTCCTGATCCGAGAGGTCATCTGTCAGTGGCAAAAGCAACGAAAATAAGCTGAGATGATTTACCGATAACAACCTAAAATGGACAAACCGGTCACTCTTTCCACCGGTTTCAGCCTCTCCGGTGATTTCTTTCCGACAAGTGCTGGAACCTTTTTTGCCTTCTTGGGCGATGAAGGATCTGTCAAAGAGCAAAAGCTGGTCAGAGCAATAACAAAAGCATCTTTGTAGAATGGTTTGGATGAGAAGTAATGCTACACTGGACATCCGACAAACCCACTAGGAAGAACCTAACCTTGCGATTCGGAGTCGGATGAAAATATCTTCACCGGCTTCATTTTTCCAACACGCTTCGGCTTAGAAACGGACAAGGCTATCTCGTTATCTGGATCATCACCAACGGAATCTTATAATAACGAAAAACAACCATAATGCGTGAAAATGTCAGAACTGAAATCTCATACAGTAAGCGACAGAGTTTAATCTAACGGAGGGTCCCCGGAAATTGGAAAAAGGGGCGGGGCAGGGGAAGATAGCAATATGCTGAATGTGGAGCTGCGCTGGTTGATTGATTGATTTTTCATGTATTACCCCTGCCACGCCCCTTTTTCCCATTTCAGGGACCCTCTATTAGATTAAATTCTTTTGCTTACTGTACAAATCAGTGTTTTGTTGCGGTCGCTTCCCCCTCCCTTGATCGTCCAAAAATTTCTTTTCACAGAGTCTAATGTTATCCGCTCGTTTCGGTAGTGTTCCAATCTGCATATCCACCATCTTATCTAAACCCTGGTTGACGTGATCGGCTGAAAGAGGAAACGTAAATGGTGCGTCCTGTGAATCAAAAGTTCAACTAATGGAACACGAACCAGCCTTTTGTTGAGCTGGCTTTGCTTTCCCAAGAAAAAAATCGCTTCCCGGCATGTGGTCTTTCGAACACAAGGATAACCTTACCTAAAGATTCGGACGAACAGACCACCCTAACGGCTCGCTTCAATGGTTTAGCAGCCGCCAAATCCACCATATCAGTAGACTCGTCGTCCGGAGAAGTGTCTAAACCGAGGAAACAATGGTGCAGGCCTGCAGGTCCTTGCAGATGACCAAACGTCAAGTGATCTGAAACAAACCTGCCACTTGTACCGTCACCTTCTTTCCCTTCACTTCCTCTTTCTCTTTCGACGATGTCATTCCGATAGGCCCGAGAGCTCTCTTCTGCAAGGAGGATTCCTTATCTCTT
>LRSR01001341.1:0-13600 GCA_001579985.1 Hypsibius dujardini | reverse complement strand
GACAGACAGACAGACAGACAGACAGACAGACAGACAGACAGACAGACAGACAGACAGATAGACGGACATGCATTGAAGAGACGTGAATCACTTTCCGTCGTGGCTTTTAGCGATATCTAACTTCAATGAGCTTAAAGAACTAAAGCAACTTGTAAGAGATTGAGGTCAGAAATGTGGCCGACAACTGCGGCAGTGTTGTCTGCCTTTCTGTCTGTCTGTGATAGCAGACAAACTTTTTTCCGGTACATTGTCTGTCGTGTCAAATCTCTTCCTTTCATTCCGCCTGTGTTAAAGGTACAAAAATTAATTCAGGCACGAACTATTTCATTTGTCGATGGTCACTTTCTGAAATGGCAGCCATCAACGCTCGCATCGTGGTGGTGACGTTCAAGATTAATCGGTCTGTTTCTTCAGGCTGATGGAATTCATCTCTAGTGGCATTGTATAAAGTTTACAGATTTTTCTTTCATCTTTTATCAATTGAGTTTTTTTTATTAATTACTCGCACCTTGTAATTAAGAGCCTTGCATAAGGTGTATTGCATGTGAAGGCTATTATACTATAGAGGCTCAAGAAGACAGACAAAAGGGGCATGTAAGCATGGCAGTTAAACAGTCGACAAGAGTACGCACAATACACAGACAATCGATTGACTGTCTGTGTTTAGACCAGAGACGGATAGACTGGCAGACAGATACAGAGATATACTTATGAATAGGCAGACAAACAGACAGACAGACAGACATACAGACAGACAGACAGACAGATAGACAGACAGACATACAGACAGATAGACCGACAGAAAACAGACACAGGTAGACAGGGAAGGAGCTTGCTATATTACTTTTTTCTCCATTCTCCTAGATTTGACCTTTGTTTCTACGTCATTCAGCCGCCCGGTTTTCCCATCTCCGCCCTCGACAGTTTACCGCTCCTCCAACGCAACCAAACGGACCTGATGCTTTTCTTCCTCGGCAAATACCACGTCCAGCGGTTCACCTACTGCCACAGCGACCTGGCCGCCGCTGCGTCTGGCCCTCGAATGGACGGCCTCTCCATCGGGCTCCTGACCCTTGCCGTGGCGCTGTCCATCTTCCTTGTCGGTGCCGTCATCTTCGTCTGCTGTTGGATTCGGATGAAGAAGCTGCACGCCGCTGTTTTGGCCGCCCATCAGCCGACTTCACAGCAGACATCACCGCTCGAACAACTGGCCGCCAACCAGTTCACGCCCTCGAAGAAACTTCCACCCGGTTTCCAACAGGTATTTTCCTTGTAAATAACTTTTTTTTGGGTTTGAGTACATGTTTAGACTTAATCAAGGACCATTCCACAGTTCCAGGCACCACTGTCCGTGTCACAATGGTCGGCGATGTCGCTGCCGACCTTCTCCTTCGGGATGCTGCAGCATCCGAATTCGGGGATGCTCCCGCCGAAGCAGTTTCGACCGCCGAGCTCGTGCGACGCCAATTACGAGTGGCAGGAGAGCTCGCTGGACTTGGCCGGCGACGGGGAGAGTATCAATCGCAGTATTAATGACGCCTTCCACAACCGGACGACGTCCTCATCGTCGGCGCAGAGTCTGACGGAGGACTCGGTCAGCGTCAGGCGCTGCGATGTGCACGTGGATGTGGTGGAAGAAGCAAGAATTTCGCCGGTGAATACGCAGTTGTGACTGAATAATGTACTACATCTACAGTATCAGGCTACTGTCTCTAGGTTTTGCGCATACCGGACCCTGGTGTGGACCTCAAGATTTTTTCTAGTTGAAGCTTTGCTGGAAAATTAAAGACCATGGGTTATCTATCTGTGTGCCTGTCTGTGTGTCTGTGTCTGTGTCTGTGTTTGTGTCTGTGTCTGTGTCTGTGTCTGTGTCTGTGTCTGTGTCTGGGTGTACGTATTTTTCTTCTTTAACTGGTTGCCGTCAAATGATTGATTGATTGCCGAATGACAATCACATCGTCCCTGAAAGTGTCTTCCCCGTTCTCTCTGCAGTATCGTTAACAAGACACCCTAGAACCATGTGATCAGACAACATCAGAAGGAAACGCCAGTTTGTTTAATCGTCCCAGGTTACTATCATCAAGACTCTTAAAATCAGCGCCAAAAGCGACCGCAAATCACTGCGAGCAGGTAATTAACTTACCCACAATTCATTAAGCGAAACAAAAAAGAGCAAGAGTGAGAAGGAATATAGAAATTTGACACCACCAGCACTGTCGACTCCAGGAAAGCCGCCTTCGGCGCTGGGAAGCGCGCCGCCTGCGCCCTAGTACACCTTCGAGATGATGGGATTGAAGATCTTCTCCAACTTCTTCTGCTTGTGTGCAAATTCGTCTTTCTCGGCGAGCTACAAACGAAACAGCATGAGCACATCCTTCATGTCCACATGTCGACAGATGGCTAGTTTGTCTGCCTAAAACACATCTTGCCTGGAGACCAGTTTCTCACCGAAACTAAAATGTCTCAATGTCCTCCTCCGTTGCCAACTGTCACTTTCAGACTTCACGGCATGTCTGTTTCGTGCGTCAAGTGAATGTCTTGTCTGACAGGGTAGCAAGGTTTCCTTGACTGCATCTTACTTGGGAACATTTTTAGATGCAAATTTCAAAACGACTCCATATTATTTTTTTCTCAAATACCCATTTATGTCACGAATATAAAAAATTATTTCGCCAGCTGAGCCTAGAAATCTAGTTCAAATAAATTAATCAAACTTTAGGGGAAGAGACGTACAGTTAGCAGTGTACGCCGCTAATTGATTGATTGATTGGTAACGGCTTAACTTAAAAACAGTTGATTGATCGCTTGATTGGACACGTTTTTTGGCGATCTTCAGTTTACGCCTATTTGATTGCTTGATTAAAAAAGTATGCTGCGTTCAATTCAATACACTGCTTGGTGCTGATACACCTTTACACACCAGTGTTTTGGTTTTGATTTTATTATTTGCAAGAAATGTCTGGCATTAACCCGTTAAATGTTCTTCATTCGCTTTTGGATGAACATGCAGCCGTCTATTCACGCAATTATGATGTTACGGATCAGGAGAAGGAGCTGGCAAAGCAACTGCAAAGAGTAAATTTTGCAGGAATTCAGCTAGAGCCAGTTTTTCACTCGGTTTCATTTTAAAATATTTGCTGTCAGGTTTCATCGACAGCTGTGTTCAGTGTACCGATACTGTACCTACGGTAGATGAAGAGTTGATTTTCTCAAGTGAGGCAAATGAACATGAGATTGGCAAGGAGGATTTTGGCGAGGAAGTGGAGGAAGAAGACAATCTCGAACGCTCCCTGGTTGGATCCGACAGTTCTCAACCTGTATCGTCTGGCTCAGCGGATTTTTTTCCTACTCCACCGCCGCTCAAAAGGCCTTATGATTTTTGTGAAGTTTCGTTACAAACAGGAAACAGTCCAGTACTGGCGGAGCGGAGTCGGTGGAAGCAGAGCGCTTAAGTCGGTGGTGAATAGATACAAAATATTGAAAAACGACGGTACCATGATTTATCGATGGGCCTAACAAGTTGAGAGCGTGGGTTCTCGCATTGACAAGCTCGTCAAAATATACAATGAAACGCTGCAGAAGTTTCAAAATGCCAAGCCGAAACAGCTTCTAATGGTTGATTGATTGATTTATTGAATTGATCAATCTCACAAATAATCCAGTCGATTGATTGATTTATTGTATTTTCCTGATAATTAGGCTTTTGACCTGGAAATAAACGATATTCAAACGATAAAATTGTAGACAAACATTTAGCATGATTCTGATCTTTAGGTGTGTCGTTCATAACGCCGACCATAAGCGATGGGCGCTACAAACTAACGCTGGCGTCAAGCTGGAAAATTTCGTGGCTTCCGGAAGCTTTTTGCGAAAATTCAAAAAAACCAATCGGATTGTGTCGTGAAAGATCAACAAATTTGTGCCCCGGATCCAAGTACGCGAGAAGGACAATCTGCAGGAAACCGTCAGCGGATTCGCATCTAAGGTGGAAGAGGAGGCTGTCACTCTTCCAGACGCACTGGACATCTGCAATGCCGATCAATCTGGATTCCAGTAGGAGATGCATACAGGACGAACGCTGGACGATCAAGGTTAGTCTTTTCTACCCGCCTGCTGGTGTGTTTGTCTGTCTGTGTGTCTGTTTGACTGTTTGTCTGTCCGTCCGTCCTTCTGTCCATCTGTCTCAATGCTTCCCTGCCAAAAAGGTCAGTTAATCAGTCGTTTGCTCGCTCGTTTGTTCGTTCCTTAGCTTGTAATATAACTCGGTCGCTTGTTCGTTCGCTTGCCAGTTCTTTCGTTCGTTTGTTTCTTTGGTATATACGGTCATGCTATATATTTACTGTAGAATTCCGACTAACTGGCGCTGATTTTTGGACCCTCCAGTAAATTAGTTCCGACGGGCCAGAAACCCTAAAATTCATCAATCGATTTATCAATCACCCGATTCTCAAACAATTTGCAGCGCGAATGACTGCTGGGAAAAAAATCAAGCAATCAAGCGGCCAATACCATGAAACTTTTTTTCATAAATCGAACTGTTCCACAGGTGAAATCTTTCCGTTAAAAAAAACTAATATCTACAAAATCAGTTTCTTCATCTTTACCGATGATTTCATCACCAATCGCTCGAGTTATCTGACATTCATCTAAAATTTCTGACTTTAGAAATGACGTTTACACATTTTCCAAATCTGTAGGTTTCAGCGTTGTTTTCATTCCGCCACTGATGATATTCGGCTTTAACGAAAGTCTTAAACGCATGATTGACCATTACGTGCAATAGCTGCCATTTTCCAGTCATTCCAACGGGGACGAAAAGTTGTTCGATTATGCGTTCCTCGCATGATTGTGCACTGCAAGGATTTTTGCGTATCGATCAATCAAGCGCAGGCAAATGGATACGGATCTGCGTGTCTGATCAATCAATCATTTAGAGAGATCGAATTACGGGTCAATCAATTGATCGATCAAATGATCACTTTAGCAAAACAATCAATCAAGCGATTCAGGGCATCACTGAGTCAACCAGACAAGTTTTCTGACAAACCAGTCAATCAACTCAGTAAATGGAATACTAAACCAATCAAGCAAGCAATCGATCGACAAGAGCCAACGCAAAGACCTTTTTATATTGCCAAATCAATCAATTTGATGCAAACTTTGAAATACCGTAAAAAATTCAAACCAATCAAGGAATCAATCACTTTCGCCACTTTCAATCACAATTACTAGAGCCAGTTCAGGAGTGTGCGTCGCGGTATGGCGTTCCTTTTTGCAAATTCGGTTTAGGATAAATTTGCGCAATGAAAACGGGCAATGGTGCTTGTTTTCTCCTCGTGGCCGTAGTGATTTTTTTTCCTCATTTTCGCGACAAGAAAAGTTTTCTAACTCGCAGATGAACTGGCGATCATCAATGAATCGACCAAAGAGAAAAGAGAGAAAACGAAAGTGAAAACACATCGTTGAAAATCAAGCATGTGCAGTCTTGTGGTCTTTTATTTTTGCAACCAATCAGCTCCGGTCTCTTTTGACTGAGCTGATTGCGCAACAGCGCCAGTTGATCGTAATTCTACAGTATTTTTTTGTTTATTATTGGTGTTCGTGTGTTCGAGATGGCATTGTATTCCATGTCCGGTTGTACCCATTCCTACACCTACATGCCCATCATCAGCGCGAACGGTGAAGTGAAGAAGCCCGGTTTCCTCTGCCTGCAGGAACCCACCGGCGAATTCGGACCAATTGTCACGGAGCGGATGAAGGAAGTGCTGACAGACGAACTCCGGGTGGATGCCTCGAATACTGGGAAGATGTCCAAGGATATGTTTCTGAATGAATTTTACAGCAATGGCTTTTTGCCAAACGTCTCCTTGAACTCCATTGTCCTTCTGGACTCCTTTCCTGCTCACAAGGACACCGACTCGATGAAGGCAATCACTCCGCAAGAGTATAAACACCTAAAGATCCGCGTAATCCCTCCAGGAACTACCGGTATGATACAGCTGTGCGATGTCTTCTACTTTTAGCCGTTCAAGAATTTTGTTCGAAAAGTGACCGACCGAATCCTCCTTAATGATCTCAAAATTGTAGTGTTCCAGCGAACTAACATTATTCGGCTGCAGACACTTGTTTATCACCAGTTTTGATCCCCCGATTCTCTCCGATGATCCGATATGCTTTTTATAAGAGTGGTTATACGCAAGCCCGCCCTGAACGGTTTCAAACACCGGTCGAGTTTTGCTTACGTGAACTCGATATGTTGGCTGGTTGTGGAAGCTGTAACGGTTCTTCCTTCTTGAAGTGTGGATAGTGCCGTAACGTTTTATGTTTCATTTGTTTTTGGACCAAATTGCACCGATGTGAAATGTTTGTGCAGTGAGAGTGTGCAAACAGTTACTACTCGTACTATAGTCTGTTTTAGAAGTTTCTATCCCCATTGGCTTATTCGGAAATCTTGATATCTATGTAGTACAATAGCCGTACTCGCAATGTGGTTTTCGGAAGTTAAGTTTGACCAATCAAATAATCAATCGACTGTTTGTAGGGTAAATTGTGGCCAATCAAGCAATCAACCGACGGCGTACACTGCTAACTGACTATCTATTCCCCAAAAGTTTGATGGAATGATTTGAAAAAGATTACCAGGCTCAGCCGGCGAAATAATTTTTTAGATTTGTTAGATAAATGGGTATTTGATAAAAATATTACGGAGTCGTTTTGAAATCTGCATCTGAAAATGTTCCCAAGGTAGGGATGGTCTGAATACAGAGAATGTCTGGATGTTTATTTTCGCACTTGGAAGTGTGCCACGTCTGCCTGACTGTATATTTTGGACGTTGCCTGAATGTTTGTTTCTTTGTTGCCTGCCTGCCCGTCTCTCAATGAAGTAGGGAAACAGATCAACTTACCGAGTTAGCGTCCATCCACTTCTGCATCTCCTCAATCTTGGCTGTGATGGTGGCGCGGTCGCTGGCGCCAATCTTATCCTTCAGCTTGCCGTCCTCCAGCGTCTGCTTGATGCTAAAGCAGTAGCCCTCGAGGGCGTCGCGGGCGGTGATGCGGTCGCGCTCCTTCTCATCCTCCTCCTTGTACTTTTTCGCCTCGTTGACCATCTTCTCAATCTGCTCCTTAGTCAGGCGGCCCTTGTCATTGGTAATAGTAATCTTATTCTCCTTGCCCGTGCTCTTGTCCACC
This sequence comes from Hypsibius dujardini, assembly GCA_001579985.1. Classification (NCBI taxonomy): domain Eukaryota; kingdom Metazoa; phylum Tardigrada; class Eutardigrada; order Parachela; family Hypsibiidae; genus Hypsibius; species Hypsibius dujardini. The sequence goes on along the minus strand of LRSR01001341.1, from coordinate 6,409 downwards.
GCAGACACGTTAAGAATACCGTTGGCGTCCACATCGAACGTCACTTCAATCTGTGGGACGCCGCGAAGTGCAGGAGGGATTCCGGTCAACTCGAATTTTCCGAGTTGGTTCTGCAAGCAAACCAAACAAAAATCAAGCAACAGACAAAAAAGGGCAACAATTCAACAAAATACTCCTGTGCTGTCAAGAGTGCTTTACATTGTCCTTGGTCATGGCGCGCTCGCCCTCGTACACCCGAATGGGCACTCTCGGCTGGTTATCCGAGTAGGTAGTGAAAGTCTGCGTCTGCTTGGTGGGAATGGTGGTGTTGCGCTTGATCAGTGGCGTCATCACACCGCCGGCAGTCTCAATGCCCATGGAGAGGGGCGCCACGTCCAGCAGCAGCAGATCCTGCACCGCCTCAGACTTGTCCCCAGACAGGATGGCAGCCTGCACCGCCGCGCCGTACGCCACCGCCTCTTCCGGATTAATAGACTTGTTAAGCTCCTTGCCGTTGAAGTAGTCCTGGAAGATGGCAAAAAAGTTGGAATTCAGTCAACAGACACGGCAGGAGACAGACAGAGAAGAAATAAATCGTCCGGGTGGGGGAATTGTTACCTGGAGGAGCTTCTGAACTTTGGGGATGCGAGTGGATCCGCCCACGAGGACAATCTCGTTGATCTGGTTCTTGTCCATCATCGAGTCCTTGAGAGCCTTCTCCACCGGGTCGAGGGTGCTGCGAAACAGGTCCGCGCAGAGTTCCTCAAAACGAGCACGGGTGATGCTGGTGTAGAAGTCGATGCCGTCAAAGTTGGAGTCGATCTCGATGCTGCAGAAAGGAAATAATGTCTATCAGTTTCCACAATGGTTTTAGTCAGTCAGTCAGATAGTCCTCCCCTCATGCCAGACAAGACATTCGAGCCCAGACTTGTCTGTCTGACTGATCACCGCAGAGAAAGAACCGAACAGCAAGATATCTTACCTGGCCTGGGTGCTCGAGGAGAGGGTACGCTTTGCACGTTCACACGCAGTCCGGAGACGACGGAGGGCACGAGGCTTATCTGAGATGTCCTTCTTGTGCTTGCGCTTGAACTCCTGCACAAAATAGTTCACCATGCGATTGTCGAAGTCCTCCCCTCCGAGATGGGAGTCTCCGGCCGTAGACTTGACCCCAAAGATACCGTCCTCGATGGTGAGGATAGTTACGTCGAAACTACCGCCGCCCAAGTCAAAGATGAGCACGTTCCGTTCCCAGCCAATCTTCTGGTCGAGTCCGTAGGTGATGGCCGCGGCCGTCGACTCGTTGATGATGCGGAGCACGTTGAGGCCAGCGATGACTCCGGCGTCCTTGGTGGCCTGTCGTTGAGAGTCGTTGAAGTAGGCCGGCACGGTGACCACGGCGTTTGTAACAGTCTTGCCGAGGTACGCTTCGGCAGTCTCCTTCATTTTGAAGAGCACCATGGAGGAGATCTCCTCGGGGAAGAAGGTTTTCGTCTCTCCTTTGTACTCCACTTGAATCTTGGGCTTGGTAGCCTCGTTGATGACCTTGAAGGGCCAGTGCTTCATGTCGCTCTGCACGTTGCTGTCGTCAAAGCGCCGACCGATGAGACGCTTCGCGTCGAACACTGTGTTCGCAGGATTTATGGCCACTTGGTTCTGCAAGAGGAGAAGAAAATGAGAATTTGTTGAAAGCGACTCAGCACTTCAATCAATCAATCAATCAACGGGTGAAGTACCTTAGCGGCGTCTCCGATCAAGCGCCCAGTGTCGGTGAAGGCGACGTAGCTGGGCGTGGTGCGGTTTCCCTGGTCGTTGGCGATGATCTCCACCTTTCCATGCTACAGATGGAATAGCAAAAGTCGCTGTGTAGTGATCCACAAGCGAAAAAGGGAAGGAGCGTACCTGGAAGACTCCCACGCAGGAGTAAGTGGTGCCAAGATCGATTCCGATCGCGGGTGCCTTTGCTGTCATTACGATGATATTTTCTGAAGGCTCAAGGTTTGATTCAAGGTTTTCATGAATGGCGTGCAAACTTTCTGGGAATCGACATTTTTACTGCAAAGACGAATTTGCCGGCGTAATTTTCGGGGGCGAAAAGGGACAAAAAAGCAGACAAAAAAGTCACCGGAAAAGAAACTATTTATCTCAGTAGGAAAATCTCAACAAAAAAAGTGGGAAGATGAAGCTGGAGGAGGAAAAGGCCAGAATCGAAAGCCTTCGCAAGGCAAGAATTATGGTTTTCAGGCATTTTTTGTAGACAAACAAAGTAGTTATAAAAACAGGCACAGCTGAGAATTTTGCCATTCAGCCAAGACCGATGCTTGTTCACAGACACCTGCAGACTGATAATTCCAGGCAAGAATGTTAAGACGAGCAAACTGATATCTGTTCAAACATTTCTATTCAAAATAGATAATTCCGGACGAGAAACTTTGGACAGGCATTTGCCTTCACATAAGCAATTCCGGACATTCACATTCAGTCAGGCAGTTCCAGAGCGTGGGTATTTCGACAGACAGACTGCGATACTAGTTCAGACATTGGCTTGCAGATGGACAATTCTAGCAAGGTAGTTGACATGCGCAAACTGCGAGACGTGTGACATTCAGACATTCAGACATTCAGACATTCAGGCAGGCATCATCGATATTGCACAGACGCGACGACTCTTCCAGTGTCTTCCCGTTCTCCAACGGCATGGCATCAAGCAGCCACTGTCCATTGCCCACTGGTAAGACATGTTTGCCACATCAGAGCACTACCTCAATTCGTCGTATCATTACCCAGATATCCTAGAATCCCGCGATCGAACGACAAGAGATGGAAACGCCAGTTTGTTTAATCTTCCCAGGTTACTTTCATCATCATTCTCAAAATCATCGCCAAAAGCGACCGCAGGCCACTGCGAGCAGGACTTTTAACTTACCAATAATTCACATGGCGAATAAGAAATAGAGCGAGAAGGAAAAAAGAAACTTGACACAAAAAGTTCGCATCGCGCGCCCTCATTAACAGGCTTCCCAAATGCCGACACAAAAAAAGAGGACTGCCATAATAAGATCAAAAGGGAACGCGGTTGATGCGCGCGCCCACCAATTCTTAATCAACCTTCTCGATTGTGGGTCCTCCGGCTCAGCCTTGGCCGCCGGCTCCAGGAAAGCAGCCTTCAACATAGGTAGGAGCGCCGCCTGCGCCCTGGTACACCTTCGAGATGATCGGGTTAAAAATCTTCTCCAACTCCCTCCGCTTGTGCTCGAATTCCTCCTTCTCCGAGAGCTACAAACGAAACAACATAAGCACATCCTTCATGTTCAGATGTCGACAGGTGGCTACCTTGTCTGTCTGAAATACATCTTGCCTGAACACTAGTTTCTCACCGGAAGTGAAATGTCTCAATGTCCTCCTCGGTTGCTAACTGTCACTTTCACGCTTCACCGCGTGTCTGTTTCGCGCCTCAAGTGAATGTCTTTGTCTGACAGAGTGGCAAGGTTTCCCTGACTGCATCTTAGGGATGGTCTGAATGCCTGTTTCTCACAGAGAATGTCTGCATGTTCATTTTCGCACTTGCATGTCTGCCTCACCTGCCTGACTGACTGTATATTTTGGACGTTGCCTGAATGCTTCGTTGCGTGCCTGTCTGCCCGTCTCTCAATGCAGCAGGGAAAAAGGCCAACTTACCGAGTTGGCGTCCATCCACTTCTGCATCTCCTCAATCTTGGCCGTGATGGTGGCGCGGTCGCTGGCGTCAATTTTGTCCTTCAGCTTGTCGTCATCCAGCGCCTGCTTAATGCTAAAGCAGTAGCCCTCGAGAGCGTTGCGGGTGGGCGGGCGGTCCACCTTTCCATGCTACGAGGGAATAAGCAAAAGAGGTAATAAGAACCAAAAATGTACGAAGTCGCTGTGCGGTGATTCATCGACGAAAAGCGGACAGAGCGTACCTGGAAGACTCCCAGGCAAGAGTTGGTGGTGCCAAGATCGATTCCTAAAGCAGGTGCCTTTTCTGCCGTAACAATCAAATTGTCTGGTAGGGACAAAACAGTTTCCTATTTATGAAAGTTCAATTTGCTACTGTTTACCTGCAATCAATCAATCAACTCATCCAATGTGTGCTTCAAGAAATTCCGCTTAATCAATCAAACAAGCACTGCCACGGTGGTGTTACATTTCAACCAATCACGACACGGTGAATCCGATTGAACAGTCAACCGATGACTGGAGGGGGTGGGGCTTAACTGTCCCATGAGATCGGGAGATTACGGTACCCTTGCTAACCTCGTATAAAAGCCTCCACTTTATCGTGGGCGACTTCATCGGGAAACTGTTCCGGCGGGGACTTCATGAAGTAACTGGAAGCGGCAATCAACGGTCCTCCGATCCCGCGGTCCAAGCCGATCTTGGCCGCCCGCACGGCATCGATGACCACACCAGCGGAGTTAGGAGAATCCCAAACCTCCAGCTTATATTCTATCGAGACAGGAACATCACCGAAGTTGCGGCCCTCTAGACGGACGAAGGCAAACTTGCGATCATCCAGCCACGGAACGTAATCCGAGGGGCCGACATGAATGTCCCTCTTGGGCAACTTGACCGAGGTATTTGAAGTGACAGCTTGGGTCTTGGAGATCTTCTTCGATTCCAGACGATCCCGTTCCAGCATGTTCTTGAAGTCCATATTGCCGCCGACGTTGAGTTGATACGTGCGATCGAGAGTGACTCCGCGCTTTTCAAACAGATGCACCAGCGCACGATGAGTTATCGTCGCACCAATTTGCGATTTAATGTCGTCGCCTATAATTGGGATCCCCGCTGCCTGGAACTTCTTCGCCCATTCTGGCTCACTTGCAATGAAGACCGGCAGCGCATTGACGAAGGCGACGCCCGCATCAATTGCAGCTTGCGCATAGAAGCGGGCTGCGTTCTCAGAGCCCACTGGAAGATAGCAGACGAGGACATCAACTTTGGCGCTTATTAATGAAGCGACCACGTCGACCGTAGGTGCGCTAGACTCCTGAATAAGCTCCCGATAGTAATGTCCCAATCCGTCCAACGTTGGACCGCGAAGCACCGTTACGTTGGTCAGCGGCACGTCGCAAATTTTGATGGTGTTGTTCTCAGACGCATTAATCGCCTCCGATAAGTCCAGGCCGACCTTGGCAGCGTCCACATCGAAGGCCATGACGAACTCAATGTCAGAGACGTGATACTTTCCAAAGCGGACGTGCATTAGGCCGGGAACGTTCTGGTCATCTCGTGCATCCTTGTAGTACTCAACACCTTGCACCAACGAAGACGCGCAATTGCCAACGCCAACAATCGCTACGCGGATGGGATTTTTTGGACTCATTTTTATTTCTCCTCCTTGCAAGGACCTGTAGATGAGAAGCAGAGTTGACCCATTTTTTCTATCGGGTTCCCACTGGACCCATTTTCTCCCATTTCCCGATAATGGGAATGGATTTATCGGGATGGGAGCCGTTCAAAATGGAATGGGAATGAATGGACATTTTCAGATGGAAATAGTGATTTTGGTCGAAAAAAGAGAGGAATTTAGGAAATCAATCAATGATCATTATGAAGAAAGAACACCGTCTCAAATCGCAATAGCGACCACGTGTCGCACCGTGTGAGAAAGTACAAGCTCCGTCACATGTGAGGTTGTGAAGAATAAATGCGGCCAAATTTATTTGTGCCGCGCAAACTTAGGCCGCTGTGTTTGGCACAGTTCAATGCACAAAACATATTGCTCTAAATCCGTTTAGCAAGGGTTTTGGCCACAGGTACAACTTTTTCGAGAGTTTTTGATTTTGTAATCCGTCTTGCAAAATGTCTACTCAGAGTTTCCAGATAGTCCTTAATAGCGAAGAAAATCTACCACCTAAGCTTAAATCTACCATGTAAACGGTAATTTTGAAATGAGACTGTTCGCGAAAGTTATCAGCTGGATTTTCGACTCGTTAGGAGAATACACTTTAGACTTAGCGTGGGCTTTTAGTTGCTCATTTGTCGGTTGTGTTTTTCCGTGCAGATTATGAACAGAGGTGTTTGCTACGACGGTAACGGGTTCGGGTAAAGCCCAATGGGAACGGAAAATGGGGTTTGTTTTCGGCCGAATGGGAAACGGGATAATTTTTGGAAAATGGGATGCAAATGGGTGGGCCTGGCCTGGCAGTGGAATGGGAATAAATGGGAGCCGAAATCATTGCTCCATTGGAACATAAGGGTTTTACTAACACAGCATTATTTGTAAAGTGGGTTGAAGAATATTTATTTATTTATATTTAAAAAAGAACAATATGCAATTATGGATAATGTAAGTTTCCATAAATCTGTTAAAGTCAAAGAAGCCATTGAGAAAGTGGAGTGTATACTATAATATTATATTATTATATTATACTAATAGTAGACATTATACTATTATAATCACTATTAA